>VZSF01008712.1:23967-236871 GCA_013398295.1 Chionis minor
ACACACACACACACACACACACACACACTGACATACCTATGGTGTTTTATATATACATACATATATTCATGTACATATTACATTTGGCCTGTGTCTTCCTGACACAGGAATACACAAATGTGTATTTTATAAATGGTCTATAAGTAACGTGAGCTGCTGCTGCTGCCGGAATTCTGCACCACAGGTGGACAAGGGTTCAGTAAAGTTTCCATTTTGCTAGGCAGGCTCTGCTCCTCCGGTGCTGCCCTGCGCTCTGCCAGCGGCTGCTGTGCCCGAGGCAGTGGGGACGGCTGCAGGGGCTGTGGCCGCAGCTGACCGGGCAGCTGATGGCTTTGGAGAGCTGCATGGTGCGGTTTGGCAGAGGCATTAATTCAGCTGCCCTTTGAGGCAACAGGACCAGAACAAAAGAACGTGACAGATGTTTCATGGCAAGAAGGAAAAACGGGTTCACATAACTTACATCAGCACATTAGGTGCCAATGTCTGGTTTACACCTTAAATTTCTGGGCAGCCAAACCTACAAGTATTCCCTTCTCAGGAGAGAGAATTTTTTTTTTTTAATTGTCAGTGTTATTTTTTTTTAAATTCCCATCCATGTCACATTCCTGCCACACTTCAAACATCTTTTCATTTCCATTCAGGCAGACTGACAGAAGACCCAGCAGGAGCCACAGCATCTGATCTTTCATGCTGCTGTAGCAGACAGCTTCGCTTCTAGATTAACAAAAGCTGTGGCTCCAAATGCTTCCCCGGGACAGGGTAATTACTGATGCACAGCAAATGTACACATTTACATAATGATTTATCTGAAGCTGGAGAGAAGAATAGTCCAGTTTGGTCTTTTCTAGAAGAGGGTCACAACTAGAAGCTGGGTCAGGCTTAAATCTGCAAAATGCAGCATATTCTGAATCATGTTAATACTATTAACAAATTAACTTGAAACGCCTTGCTCATGAAATTAGGACGCTAGAGTGCAACCTCTTTGATAATGAGATGCCCAGCACAAACCTGCGTGTGGCAACTGGTGCCAGGGCAGTCAGCGCCTGACCCCGGTCCCCGCAGCGTGCCCAGCTCCTGCTTCAGCCCTTCCTCAGCTGCGCAGGAGCCGCAGTCGGTGTCGCAGCCCCGCAAGCCAGGGCCGCCAGCCAAGGGCAGCCAGGTGAGGGAATAAACCACGCTGAAGTGCTGATTTGGCACCAGAGTAGCCAAGATCGTCTTCCATAGAAGAATGAAAAATTGCCCTCCGTGTCTGGTTTTTAACTATAGTAGAACCTCATGAATCTCCTGCTTTTTAAGCATTGATAGACAGCAAGGATTTACAGCTGTTTGCATTTGTGAAGCCTCAGATTACTAACATTTTCTGATTTTAGAAAATAGGCTACAGATTCTTTAGTAACGGATGAAGAAATGCCAAATATCTGGGCACTGAAACGAAATCCCTATTGTCAAGGCAATTAAATACTTTGTTCCTGTTGCACTTCATTCACTGTGCCTTCCTACTGGCAAACTGCTCTGCAGTAAGATTTGTGTCATTACTGCGAATTAACCGTCTTCTACACTCTATAAATATTAATTATGATCAAGACAGATTAGGCATGGTAGATGCAAAAAATGTGATGATGCTATCTCAAGCAGACAGAGATACATGGGCTTTCAAGCCAGCATGACGCTGTAGACAGCTCAGACAGACCATTCCGTGATGCATCAGGCTTTTTGTGTGTAGCCTCAAAGAGCATGCAGAGTCTAGCTGAAGTCCACAAAAAAACCCACCCCAAACACTTGAGCACCTGGTAGCTTGATGCTTTTTTTCCCCTTTGTCTTTAAAGTAGCAGCCAATGACACATTTGGAGGTAATTAAAACAAAGGTTGAGCATTTTTTAATATGCCATGAGTATTAGCAGCTGGATGAGAAAAAAGCAGCATACTTCGTTTACCATCTATAAATAAAACCAGGCTTCAAAACCAAGAGCAGTCTTTTTTTTTTCCCGCCTCCACAGAAAATCTTTTCTTTGTGCCAGGACTAAAATATTAGCACGGTGTTCCCTCCTCTGTTTAAACAGACCTCATTGCATCTAAGTGCCAAAAAAGTGGAATTCCTGAACAGCAGGTGAAAAGAAAACACAAGATGAAAAGCATTTCTGGCTGCCAAGAGAACCTGCAGCACTGCTTGGGGGGTGCATAAAAAAGTCACGCAGACTCCTGGTGGTGTCAAAGACTTTTGGAAGGTCGTCAAGCAGGTTTTTTCAAGCATCCCACATCAAAAAGCAGCACTAGGAGACAAACCTGCAATATATCATGAGGATGGTGCTAAACATACCAATCACCCACTTGTAGGAGAATTTAGCTGTTTTTTTCCCATCACATCTATGGAAGTAGCTAAGAAATTGGTGCTAAGTGGAGCCTGTGGGTAAGAAAATAAATATAAGTGCTCATACTGGGTGCATATTAGGCAATTGCTGGTTTGGGTCCATAACATACCAGGGGAACTATGGAAGAAATGTGTCTTTCTGAGCTCATCTTTTCAATAAAGAAAAAGGACCCATATTTTGCTGTCCTTGTAATCAGCCAGACCCAAGATTAACTCCTAATTCTGCACCCAGCTGTTCATTTGTAAGTCCATAATTAAGTCCTGTCTCTTTGGGATGATGTACACTTTGGGGACGCGTGGAAGAAACTGCTCCAACACTCACAGTCAATGGCCTTCAGAAAAGAGACCAAAGTCAAGCTCCTTGTTAAACCCTCCTGCGCGCTCTGCCTGCCATTCCTTGACATCTTTAGAAAAGGCAGGGAGACTGGCCCCAAAGCAGCCATCCCATTTTGAAATCGCTTGGTTGCATCTCTGGGTCCCACAGTGCAGGCAGTGCTGGGAGCCCTGTGGCGTCCCACCATCTCCCAGCGCTGCCCCCGCCAGGCAGCAGTTAGCCCTGTGTGGCCGCCAGTGATTGTCTTGACCAACAAAAACTCATTTCTGAAAGGTGTCCCTGAACGTTTCCCACAGCTGGGAAACAGGGCCTGAGAACTGACTGACCAGGCAGCGTACTGGCATCAGCACAGGGATCACAGGTCGGTACTGCTCAGTCCCATTTTTCTTCCTAAGTATCACCAAGCAGCAAAGTTCTTTTAAATAAAGACTCACATTAGTGGAGTTGAAAAATAACACAAGTTGCACATCTATTCCTAAAGACAGCCTTTTTTTTTTTAATTTTAAAATTCTGCATCTGAAAACACAGTATGACAGAAAGCATTTATATACAACTGCAGTGTTTTTGGTATAATACAGTATTTAATACATCCATTTCTTTTTCTGCAAAAAAATTTGCTTTGTCGGACAAAAAAAACGAAACTCCCATTGACAAAGAATACAGCTAAGGCACATTGTTTTCTGCTAAATGAAAGACAAAAGGGTGTAAAACCGGGTAGTGCAATAATTGCTGAAAATCACATTCTACTACAAGAAAAGCATTCTGATTTTGAACTTTGATTACCAGTCAATTTAAGACATTTCAATATCTCATAAAATACTCCTTTAAATAAATAGCAAAATATCTACATCTTTCAGTGTGTTCCATTTGAATTTCCAATTTTTTTTAAACTTTGCTGTATATACATGGTTTTCTTTTTTCTTATTCAATAGCTTACAAAATATTTCTGTACAGTTTTATGCATATTATGATCTATAACAAAATAGTTATTTCTTAAAACTCTATTACCACCAGTCTTTGAAAATGACAGAATAGGAATAACTTATTATGGACTATGTTAGGCAATACAAAAATCCAGTCAACCCAAACCAAAACCAAAATGACAAAGTCAGAAAAACCATTTCATGAACTCGAATTAAGTCTTCTTGTTTCACAAATCTTGTTTTCTATGTAAACCCTTTTCTGTGACCTTTGGGTTGTATCCGCATCTGAATACCAAAACAGGCTAGGATTTGGGATTCCTAAAAGCACTGCAGCCTGCCGGGAATATTGGTGCTACTGAAACACACCAGTTCTCCATGGAGAAAAGTATTAAAGGAACCCAACAGATACAAGCCTTAGCAGAAGTCCTCCGTTTCTGCTGACTTTGACAACCTTTGGATGAAGCTCCAAAATCCAGATTTTTGGAAATGCATTTATGACTTTGATGATACAGCGAGACTCCTCTGTCTTCTGAGTGTACCGTTAGATTCCCAACCATCACACAAAATCTGGCCCCAGGTGGTGAAGTTCTTCAGATTTTAAGACCATACCATTAACAGAATAGATCTTCTCCCAGCTGCCAGTACAAATCTGAAAGGAATGCTACTATGTTGTGTCAAAATGAGTGAAATTACTTCAGAATTTGTCTTGTGCATCTGAGAGCATTCTGTCCTGTTGCAGTCTGAAGATAAATTAAAAGTTACTAAGTTTGTACTTTGAAGGTAATTAAATCAACCTTCCTTATCTACAGTGAGTTGCAACAGACAGAGCTCATAATTTCCTAAGGTTTATATGAACATCCGAGCCTTCTTTTTGCCCAAAGGGAAGGTCATTTTCTTCCCTTAAAGACTGCGTTTGTAAGCAATTTCTATTGTATTTGTGAAGCGTAAGCTGACAGCAACACAACTGAGCTGTAATAGAAATCTCAAGGTGCCTTTTATTCCTTCCACAACAAACAGAAAAAGTGAGCGAGACACAGACAACACCTAACTTCATAACACAGTTTAAGGCCACATTTAGAAAGGATGAAAGTAAGGCTTTCTGTAAGGGGCAACACGCTGGATGCCACAACGGGAACAGACACCACGCAGTCCAAAGCTGATAGGATTCACCCAAGGAAAATCTGAATTAACATCCTAATTTTGGCCAGCAGGACTGTGCCTTCTTTTGGATGCAAGCAGGAAAATAAAATGAAATGCCATAGACATCCTCTTCCAGAATATTCCCAGCAAACTGAAGGTGCTCCCCTAGCAAAAGATTGCTATCTTCTCAGTTGAGGGTGTTAATTACAACAGAACCAAAGACAAGTCGAGTCATTACAATATACAAATCCAGCGCAATGAACCGCGCCTAGAATTGTCACTCTGTTATCAGAGGCACCTGTACAGTATCTTGCTGTTTATTTGGCAAGGTTACAAGTAATACTTATAGGTTTTAACGAAGAAGAGAATTTGCATAGATTGTACATTCAGTTCAAGGAGATTTCTGGTACCTTTTTTGTTGTTATCAGGTAAACGTGTTTGCAGACACAGTGAGGTAGCAGCTGTGATAGCACCCATGAGCAAAAGAAGGTAACCAAGGCAGAAGCAAAGAGCAGAGAGCGATCTACACACTGCTGTTAGTATAAAGGAACAAAATCAACGCAGTACCTGCAGTATCACGAGGGTTCATCACTGCCAACACCATGCTTTACTGGAGACAGCGTAATGCTACCATGGCCCTGGGTAACACGGGCCGTAAGATTTTGCTGCTTCAATTTTAAATGCTCTCAGCCTGATTCTTCTTTCCCTTACTGTGATGGTGGTGGTGAAGGTTTGCATAGGCCGGTCTTCTACTCTACACCTTTCAAGGGAGTTACAAATCAGAGATTTGCTTGCTCTTGGAAGAGTCTACAGGAAAAAAAGTATTTCCCTATAATTCTTCCTCGCTACCCTTAAACCTTATTCATGTTTCTTTGGCTCCTCTGTGCCTGGTTGCAGCAGCGCACAGGCTCTCTCAGGTTGCATCAGCAAGGGCTCTGCAGCAGGTACTCCTGCCCTCAGTAACTCCTGCTGGGCCCCTCAGGGGGTGTACTGTCCCCTCCAACACTACATCGCTCCTACCCTCTCTGTGGGCATCAGCCCTGGAGCTGTCTTGGCAGAAGCCTGAGGGTTTGGTCTGGAAAGACTTTTTTACATGATCTTTTTAATTGCCCATTAATATGGGTTTAATGTAATGTCCTACAAATCCATAAGACTATCTTGGAGGCCTTGAATGGTTGAAATAAAAGCACATATGGATCGTTATCTTTTCACAACCAGCCTGAAGCAAGGGACAGTGGAAAATGCCGCTAACCACTTTCTACCACGTTGGTCATACGCTGTTGCTGAAATAACCAAACCTACATAATTAAATACCCATGCCTGAAAATTAGGAAAAAATAATTGCTATCACTTTTACCGACTCCTTCACGTGTGTTAGTACTGAGCTGACTGAAAGCTGCTCTGAAAAGCGAACTTTTCTGCTCTGCAGCGAGGGTTTTTGAAGAAGCCTCAGGGATTTGGCTCACGCAAGTACAAAACTTCCTGCTCAACGGAAAGTGGTGGAGTCGGCCAAGGTTTCATGTGGCCAGCTCCTGAAGCTTTGGGATCTGGGAAGACAACGAGGAGGGTGTGATAGCCAGCGGCAAGCTGGCAGTTCTCTGACAGCTGTGATGAAAGAGAACTGGAGAAATCAACAAGAAGTTGGTCCTCATTGCTTGGCCACAGTAAAAATCTGGATCTTGGCTCATTTTCTTTTGCATCTGGGAAATCAATGTGGAGATCTCACGGTATCAGTGTTTCTCAGCGTTGCTGTGCAGAAGGAGCCCAGTTTGTTCAAAGTTTTGTTGCAGCACAATCGTGTCAAACTTTTGCGAAGTTTCAGAACCTACTTTACCCTTCATCTCTGCCTTTGGCCAGGTTTAGAATATCCCAGTTCTGATTCATTGACTTCACTACCCTATTCACTATAATTGTAGCTAAGAGTGATGGAGGCTTCATTAGTATGGCAATTAGTGCTTCAGGAGATGGACAGAAGGTGAATACACATTAGTTGGTCCTTTTGAAGGTGCTGCAGGATCATCATTAATATGCCATTAAACAACTGTACATGCATTGCACGCTCAAGCCAATACCTAGGAAAGTCAATTGGTAACACATGGATGCACATTCCTGTATCTCTGGGCTTGGCAATAACGAAGGCTTAACAACACAGATACAGATGGGCTTCCCTGTACAACACTTGCTGTTGTGAAGGACTTGGTAAAATTCTCTGCTTGCTGAGAGCACAAAAAATGAAGACATAATTTCAATTCTAGAAAACCCTTGAATATCAGAAAACAAAAATACAAATATTACTACACAATGTCCAAATGCCATCAAAGAAAAACTCAGATAAATCTGAAAATAAACTGTCATTTGAGCTAGTTCTATTAGCCTCAAGATTTAACATTACCATATAAACAGGTTTGCATAATGCCAAGACTGACTTTGGACATAATTAATTAAATCACATATGTAGATGTTCTGCATTTTGCCACATTCCTTTTCTGCATAATACTGATCGATCACAGAGGTGTTACACGGCTATCACACAGAATGGGCAGGGAATTTAAACGAGCAAAGCATTACACACAGGACAAATGTGTGCATATGGAAATACACCCTTCTCCCGCAGAAAGGGATTTTGGTCAAAACTGGCTTTCAGTTGGAGTCCCATTCAACAAAGGCTGGCCAGTGTGACTGCACACTCAAATGAAGATGCATAACTTATTGTTTGGTACGAACCGTGGGTCCCTGCTCTGAATTCTCCTTTTCACCAAATGTAAGATCTGTGAAGTTATTCTCTTCTAATAATATAGAATATTCATCACAGGCTCCATGCGCCTGCCATTTCTGAACCAGAAAAGCCCCTAGCAGGATGTCAGTCCTACCACAGCATCAGCTTGGAGCAAGATCTGATCCCCGATGCGGAGCCTTCCTGCCCATGGTTTTGCTTCACAACTACAGCACTCTGTAGCTCAGACACAGCGCCCCATATATAACATGTATCTGAGCCTGCGTATTAACAGCTATAATAGAGGTCGTTGTTTAGGTCCAAAACGTGACACTGCCCCCAGAAGACATTCCAAACACGGCAGCTCATCCTTTGATGACTTCAGACACAGAATTTCCCCAGAGCATACTGTCGCACCCTTGATTTATGCTGGACTTGACTCTGAAGTTCTTACTCAGCATGAGAACTCCATGGAAGTTCTGCCTAAGAAGGGCGTGCAGGACCAGCCTCATCAGTTTGGCATCATATGGTGTAACAGTAGCACTGGGATTGCCAGCTTGCTACAAAACTTTTGTGTAGGTGCTTTTTGGCTTTCAGAAAATACACTAACATAAATTTTGCTCTGAGATATTTTAAACCTAGCATATAATATAAGTAGATATATCAGCAACCATTTTTTTTCTTTCCCGTTTTTGTACCAAAACAAAATAATTTGCACCTTATATTTTAAATGATAAAAGTGGCAGATTTTCTTCTAACCACAAAAGATGGGACTGTTGCCACCTTCTGCTTGGTCTAGTTAATAATGAAAACTTACCAACAAAGCACTTAAAAACATTCCTGCTTGATAATTAAAAAAGTATCAATTTTAAAAATCAAGTTATCTGTGTTGGGGTGTGTGTGCGTGCACCCTTATACATGTGCTCATGTACAAGACAGACTGAAGATTTTGTGACTACCCCAGCAGTCTTATTGAGAACAACCACTGACTAGGTTTGAATTTTATTGTGTGCCCTAAATATGATGTTCTTCATTTAGCCCGCAGGGCTTGAACTGTGCAGTTGCCATTGCATCAGTGTGAGTAAAGCCCTGGATTTCACAGTGAGGCTTGGAGGTCCCCAGGAAATTTGAACTTCACAAAGGAATGTTAGATTAAAATACAAGCACTGTTAAAAAAACCCTACTGAATAAGTAATAACACTGTGTTTCTATTATATAAACCTGTTGGCAACACTGCTTTTAAACACACTTGCCTCTAGAGGCAGCTGAAAAGCTGGAACATTATCTTGACTGAAGTATTTCAACCAGCTCACATTGCTACAAGCTTTCCTAAAACTACGGCTCTTGTGACTGTCAAAATCAAGACAAAAAAAGAAAGGGAGGTGTGAGGGGAGGAAGGCCTTTTCTTAATAAAGGCAGCTTCAGTTAGTAAGATAACATAATCTTCAAGCTGCAAGAGCAGCACCTACTAATTAGTCATTGACTAAAACATAAATAATAAATACCTTCTATGCATCCATTTTTGTGCCAGATAAACATTTCAATGCTCTGCCTTAATGCCAGCACAGCTGACACCGCAATTTCAAGTCCAAAGCAAACTGCAAGTAGCTTTAAACCAATACTAGAGAGAGATACTACAAGCCACTGGGATCTGTGTGTTACGATCATCTTGCAACTGTTGTTTAAAAGGGAATTCAACCTTTCTGCGAGATGCGATTACGGAATGATTTAAGGGTCTATCTCCCTCCTGATGTGGATGCTTAACTCTCTTCAGCAGAAAGTTAGCCATACACACAGAAGGGTCAACAGATACCTTACTTTATTACATCAACAGGACTTTTTTCCTAATTAACCCAATAGCTTTTATTAGCTGTTTTGGGTTATGTTGTTAACATGAGATTACCACAGCAACAACAACAAAGTGCATGTTTTATGCTGATGTAAAATGCATTAGTTGGAGATGACTTTGCATATAAAACCTGTATCTTAAAAAGTTCTTGGAATGTGACTGAATTTTTTCCTACTGTAGAAAACGCAGCTTAAAATGATGCAAAAGATGCCTATTTAAAACAGGATGCAGCCTGCTAGAGATTCTGAAGACAGGGAAGGGTAGAGCTTGTCGACAAAATAAAGTAAAAGCACAGAGAAACATGGCACTGCTCTCCTCCGCGTTCAGCTCGTGGCTTCCGTCAGGAACCCATGTCCTGCACAGCCTTCCAGGTGCCCTGCACAAGCTTAGGACCCTTCTTCATGAAGAGCTGGTATATCGGAGATCAAGGGAGGGAATTAGTGTTAAGATTTACTAGCCGCTTCTCACATTACAGAAGAAACATGTTGTTGTGGATTTAGGTCTCAATTCTACCACTTCCCTGGTTCTGAGCAACTCCACTGCCTGAGAAAGCACTCAGCTCAGCTCACGAGCACAATCAGCAAAGGGTGTGAACACACACACACACTTGCCGTACTGGAAGTCTGCGAAAACGCTTAGGTACTGGTGGGTTAGAAAAAAAACCCTGCAAATTTGAAAGGGTTGAAATCCAAAATGCTTCTTTGTTCTTTAATAAGCTTAGTACCGAAACCCTGAACCTGACTGTATGAGACATAAAAGACTAATATAGCAAAACACTGGTTCCATTTACAGTTTAAAATGAAATTAGACTAAGAAATCTCTGAAAATAATCTGAAGGTTTCTGCTTTTGCTCCTTTTCTCTAACTAGGATAAAAACAGACATTAGCTGAGTCCAGAATTAGTTTCTGTTATTAAAAAAAAAAAAAAAAGATAGAGAATTATTTCACATTCTGTGAGGTAATGTGGCCATACAAGCTCTAGCCCACAGTAACCAACCTCCCCAGGAAATGTAAGTACAGGGAATTTTGTTGTGATTTATTCATGGTAGCAAAATAATGAAAGCCTATGAAACAGCAGAGGTACAGACAAATTTATTTTTAAAAAACACTTTTAGCAGCTGCTCCTTCACTACCCTCCCCATGGTTTGCTGCTGCTGTTTTGAAACCTGCCAAGGGTGGGTGGCACGGCCGAGACCTATGGGGCAGCAGAGGCTGCCGGAAGACCAAAGGTGTTCCTGACAGAGCTGATGGAGAGGGCAGTGCCAAAGGCCTTGTCAGAGCTTTTTTTTTTAATTTTTTTTTCAAAAATGAATTATATTCCAATAAGTAACAAAAAAGTGTAACATTTCCTTAGGTTTCTGAAATCTGCTCCGAGATTCACGTATGAGCAAGGTTAAATTCCCTTTTAAAAACCTATGCCGGAGGAGAGCATACCGGATGCTACCTCAAGCGACCATCGGGTTTGACAGGGCCCAGCTCGGATTTGGGGTCCGGGCTGAGGGAGCTCCAGGCTGTCTGAGCACAGCCCTGCATGACCGGGCAGGCAGTGGGGCCAGTGCTGCAGATGTCCACAGCTGACCAAACGCTGCCGACCAGGGAGTCCACCCAGGCTTCCAGCTGGGCGCCCACGAGCCCTGCGTTCCTCTTGGCCTGGTCCACACGAGCAGCACTGATGGGGATATTCAGGACGGGGTTCAAGCCCTGGAAGCTCTGCTCCATGTAGGCGTTCTTTGGAGGCCCGCTGTGATACTTCATGGCTTCCTCTGGAAAGGCAGAAATAAATGCAAAGTTAGTGCATTACACAACCCCAACCTTCAGGATCTAAGGGTACAGCAAACTAAAAGGCAAAAGTCAGTGGTGCACTATAGACCATTTCCCCAGCGCTGAGGATGCACTGCATCCCGAGGACGACGGGCTGTGCTCAGCTCTTCAGCTCCCCGCGCCCACCACTATCAGCTCCATTCGCCACGATGCCAGTGCTGCGTGAGCAGGACGAAACACCGAGGCTGAAGGCAGTATCATCCTTATTATCATCATGTACAACCCGTGACACCAGAGCTGTCGGACACCCAGGAATGACACAGCACAGCACAATGAAAAGGCAGCCCAGCCTCAAGGGCATCCTAGCTACAAGCTGTACCTGGAGCCTGACTGACGGGCAGCTCCTTCTTGGGAATAACCCATTTTGCATTCAGGAGAAGGTAATTTTGCCTCTTACTCCACAGATGCAGGCTGGGAGATGAGCCCTGTGCAGCTGAAGTTCCCCCTGTGGACACCCAGGGAAGACTGTGCTTTGAAACTGGCAAACAGGTCAAGGCCGCTGGGTGTGAGGAGGCCGCAGCCCTCGTCAGACCATCAAGTGCTATCATTGATTTGTCTCAGAGGAAGAGCCAAGATCTCAGCCTGTTTTATTTTCCAGACTGATGAACCTTGTGCCGCTGTGGAAAAGTCACAACATTTGGTAGCTCAGCCTGCCTCCAAAACCCAAGTGGTGCCATTCCTGGCACTGGGAAGACAACACGGCCTTGGAGAGACCGGACCCATAATGAAATACGTGTACCTCCAGCATCATTCTTGAAAGTGCTCCAGTCTTGCTGGGAATGTATTCTCTAACGACAATTACATTTCAAGCTCTTGTGCTGAATAATGGGTCACAACCATTTCCTGATGACACTTTGCATTGTGGTTGGTTTCCTTACAGTAACTCTTCTACCTCAGCAAAATGCAATACACTGCCACAATATATACTGCAATAGTGCAGTAAAAGTCATTTTCAGGCTGTGATAATGCTTTCAAAGACCTTGAATTGGACACCAGGGGTCAGACCACCCTCATCTGAGGCCGGCTGACTTCTTAAGGTCTAAGAGTAGACGAAGGTGCTGCTCATAAAATCAGAATGGGATCCTCCAAAATGTTCACTGCTGCCTCTTGGGAGTAAATTTTCAACCATTTCTTTCCGTTCTCAGCTGAATTCCCTCGCATCCTCGCTCCAGCAGCACAGAGGAGCTGTTCAGCTCTGCCAACACACACACTGTCTAGAACACAAAATGGGCCCATTCAGGGCGCTCCAGGCTAGGAAAGCCACCAGGCTCAGAGAGCGTTTAGAGGCCAGGAATTACACATTCACGGCTACAATTCCTTCCACATGTCCTTGCGGCTTGCACTGCGGCCTGACACTGAGTCCTTTCTTCTATGCAGAGGACAGTATCTCAGGCGCTGGCAATAAATCAGTACTTTTATTTGGAGGGAAAAAGAACATTTAGTTGGAGCTTTGCTGTTACATTTGCAAAGTCTTTAATGTCAACTACTGTGCAAGTCCATTACTTCAAATCCCCAATTAAGTTAGTTCTGCACATCCCCATCACCATTATACATCAGTTAGCCATTCCTGCATTCATCTAAACTCCTCTTTTTATTTTAAATGGTAGATATCCACAATAACCTCTAGTCAAAATGAGCTTATTCCATGCACATGTGTCAGAAGTGTGCTCTGCCAGAGCACTGCAGTTTAAGAAACAGAACAAGTACACATGATTATATTTCCTCCTTTGGAAGCAATTAAATATGGAAGACTGTTTGTCAACATATTAATTAAATAGGAACATTCTAAGTAAAAATCCCAAAACAAATAAGAGTTGGCATTACTAGCAGGATCATCTGATTGAAACAGGCAATTCAGAGCGCTTGTTGAATTAAAGCCTGTTGTGCATGTGTTTAGTGCATGGAACAAGAGAGACCTTTTTCAGACAAATAACAGGATGAAACGGAACTTGCTCTTCTCTCTGGCTCACCCCCTCACTTGTGAGGCTTCAGTACTTGGTGGGTTATCAGGACTGGAAGGAATGAAACATACAAAAACTGCAGGACCCAGTGCTGGCGATGCAGCAGGAGATCATCTTTTTCTCTGAGTCTGTGACCCTTGTTGTTTAAGATCAGCGGGCTGCTTTTGCTAAAATAAGGGTGATAACCTCAGCATGCTCAACAAATTTAAATTTCTCCACTCTGCTATTGCTGTAATTGTGTCAGCTCTGCTGTGTTTCTCACACCAACATGCCGCTCTTTCAGTCTGCACCCACAAGTGACTGCTGGGCTCTGCTCCAGAACTGGCTGTGCTGCAGGGGCGTGCCGGCAGGTACAACGCTACCAGTGTTTAATGGGACCAAAGACACATTTTTTTGAAAAGCAACACACAAATATTATCAGCAGATAGGGAAAAGAAAAAAAAGACTGATGGAAAAGGTCCTGGAGATGTTGGTCAACAGCCGGCTGAATATAAGCCAGCAGTATGCCCAGGTGGCCAAGAAGGCCAACAGCATCCTGGCCTGTATCAGACACAGTGTGGCCAGCAGGACCAGGGTGGTGATCGTTCCCCTGTACTCGGCACTGGTGAGACCCCACCTCAAATATTGTGTTCAGTTTTGGGCCCCTCACTACAAGAGAGACGTTCAGGTACTGGAGTGTCCAGAGAAGGGCAACGAAGCTGGTGAGGGGTCTGGAGCACAAGCCGTATGAGGAGCGGCTGAGGGAACTGGGGTTGCTTAGTCAGGAGAAGAGGACGCTGAGGGGAGACCTTATCACTCTCTACAACTACCTGAAAGGAGGTTTTAGCGAGGTGGGAGTTGGTCTCTTCTCCCAAGTAACAAGCAATAGGACAAGAGGAAATGGCCTTAAGTTACACCAGGGAGGTTTAGACTGGGTATTAGGAAAAATCTCTTCACGGAAAGGATTGTCAGGCATTGGAACAGGTTGCCCAGGGAAATGGCGGAATCGCCATCCCTGGATGTATTTAAAAGATGGGTAGGCGTGGTGCTGAGGGACATGGTTTTGTGGTGGGTTTGGCAGTGTTAGGTTGATGACTGGACTCAATGATCTCAAAGGTCCTTTCCAACCTGGGTGATTCTATGAAGTGAGACACCTGATGAAACCCTGACACAGCAGCAGTAGGGGACTGCTGGTCCCCCGCAGCATAACAGACACCCCGAGCTAGGCATCTGCACGTCCTGTAAAGAAAGAGCTGGGAATCAGCCCTCGGAGCGCTATGTGTACTCAGCAATATGAAATGCTAACAATTCAACCCAGAACACTCTCCTGAAGCCTCCACGTCTTTGTTAAAAACTTCACAGGAGAAAGTAAGGTGGATGCTGCTTATCTGAGCTATGGGAGATGTGGGCTATTCCTCTTTGCATTAAAAGAGAAAAAAAAAAAAAAAGAAAAGAAAAAGAAAAGAGAGATAGTCATGACTCTGTAACTTACCAGGAGAGGGACAGTGTAGATCCCAAGCCCTGAAATACTGTATAAAAGGAGTCTGGAGCTACTGGACATGCTTTGAAAGCACTGACACTTCAGTCCTTGCTCATGAAAAAAATAACGAATAAAGTAAGGATTGCCTCTACAAGGTGTAGACATTTAAATCTGTACAGTTAGAGCAAGCAATTCAAAATTGCTTGATGAATTGCAGACATTAAGCCAGATTTTTTTTTTGCCAGCAAACACATCCAAATAGTCCTTTGACTTCAGGAAGACATGATCAATGAAAATATATTCCATTGACTCTAAATTACAGTTTTTTAAAAATGAGCTATTTTTGTCCCCCATTTTTGTTTGCTCTTCACTCTGGGAGAGCAATTCATTTCTCAACTGACATCTCTCAGTATAACTTCTTTGGACCAAATACACAGCCTGTAGTCAGCCACACAGGGTGGGACTTCAGCATTTTTGTGTGGGTTTGTTCTTCATTTTGCAGAAAAAGCAAATGAGTTTAGACAGAGAGTGGGCTAAGGAATAAAAAATGTAGTTACCTTGGTACACACTAAGGCGCTGGACCTGTGTTTCCTTTAAAGCAACACAGAATGTACAGCTTTATTTCTTTACTTGAATTGTGCTGAAACCCTCTGGCAAAGAGGTAATTTTTTATTGACATTTTGTTTGTTTTCTCTTGCAGCAAACACGACAGTGCTGCATTTGCTCATTGTGAAGCTAATCGACTCCTTGTCAATTGGATCTGAACTAAATTTCAAAGCAAACCCTGTCTTCAGGGTTTTTCTCGGAATGACGATTCCAGGGCATGTCTACTTCTCTGCAGCCATGCGCTTGCCTGCTGCTATTACTGCGTTTATCAATAACATGTCACGTTTCTTCTGTTAATTTAGAAAAAATCACAGCAGTTCTGACACAAGTTGCCACCCACTTTATAATCTGTATAGATGCAATTAGAATTGATTGAGCCACTGCAAACAACCAATGGCAAAACAAAGGTTTACCAGTATATACTTAATTAAGATGATCTATAAATATGGATTAGGTTAAAAGGCCTTGAGATGCATGTGTGCATCACAGTATGTGGGCTAATGCCGTCAAGTCTTTGAAAGAGGTGGCTGCAGTTAGAGGGTGCAGGCACCAGGAGTTGGCGTTTAAGGCTCCCTGTCCCGTTGCGGAGCAGCAGAGATCAGAAGCCCCATGTCTGGAGCGTGCGATCAAGCTAGGTATGGAACATCAAAGGTCTCTCTTAAGGCAAAGAAGGAGGATGCTCTTCACTGCCCTCCTTGTTTGAAGGAAGAAGGGTTTTATTTATTCCCCTATTTATTTTCAATCCAGTGTTTGGTATCAGCTTGAGGTTTGGGACTTTTTCTGCCCCAGAAGTGAGTCTGCCCACTGGCTCACAGTAACCTATTTAGCTTTAATGAAACAGGTACTATACGTTAAATGCACGACAACTCATTATTGTCACTCCTGCTGGGAGATCGCTGTGGAAACTTTGCCATGAATATAAACTCAAATTTAAAAATGAAATTGCTTTGGCTTATTCTCTGCCCCTCTCAGCGCCCCTGGGAGACATGTGTGATCACACTTGGCATGACTGCTTCACACAGGCTTTGCAGAGCATGGAAAGGTGGGGAAGTGGGATGATGGGGATGCAGAGCCAACCTCGACTGACTTTGCTGTTTTCTTAGGAACTGAAATCTACTTGGTAACTTGGACTGTAGTCTGCCAACTGCTGGCTAAATGCTCTGAATTATACCTGTTGTTTGGCTCTGCCTGTCCAGTGCCTACACAGGGGACCTGGACATTTGGTCTCGAGTCTCCAAACTGCACTTAAATTTAGGCTGCCTGAAGCAGACGGCAAGAAACCCCCATTCCTGCCTATTAGCGCTGCTAGTGATCTTCTACTGATCTTCTCCCTGTTTTGTCTCCTCCACATGTTACATTCCCTCTCTGTCTTGGCACAATTTAATCCTGGGGTGTCCTGTTGGTCCTTGGCAGCCCTCCCGCGTCCTTACAGTAAGCACGGAGTGCTTGGCTTTAACACACTCAGCCATATGGTGTGAAACTCAAAATCACCATTTGGAAGTATAAAGAGAATCTGGCTGTGCAGGATGTAGCGGGAAGGAGACGCTGGTGGAGCAACTGAATGCAATTTCTCCAAATGATTTATCCTATAAATTCACTTCATTTTCATTTTCCTTTTTTCCTTCTCCAACTAGGCAAACACTTGAAAGCACTCTCAAGCCAGAGGATCTGCTGAAGGCAGAGCCGATCAGTGACACAACTCACACTAGAGAAAACAGACACAGATTTGGATGCCTGGGGAGGGAAGAAGAGCAAGAAAGAAGAAATAATGTCAGATTCTAGACTTTCCACCAAAATTGCTTTGGGAGCCTCATTTACAGTGGGAACATCCCAAACCTCTCAACATACTCAGTAATTCCATGTAAGAATTGATCTCTTTAACTCTTATAGATCCAGATTTTGAAAAGGTCAATGAACCTGTGTTTTCAAAACAATTTACATTGTCAGTTATGCACAACTGGACACAATATCAAAGAAAACACCTGCTCTTGATTTCCCTTTATCCTTTTACTTGCATGCACACACTCTAGGCCCAAATTAATAAATGGGAATGGAAAATGAATAAACTAGCTGCATATGCTGTTTTTATAAACTGATAAATAAAACATCTTTGCTGGTAGCTGTCCCATGATTAATTTTTCTATTTTGAATTCTAATCACAATTTTTGAGAGTCACAATACAGGAATGAACACATTTCGCTGTGATTATTCAAAAGAGGAGCAAGTGGCTCCCTTTATGATGCTGAGAAACTGAAAGCAACTTTGCCTTGCTGTGCTCTGTGCTGTGTAGATAAGTAATGATTTAGGAAATACAGTGATTGTTGTTGTGTTCATGCTCTCAAGATACAAGATTTTAGTGGTTACTGCCAGACTTGCGCAAATGCTTTTTAGAATGACACAGACAAGTTACACACAAGACCACAGGCAGGTTTTTATGTATCTAACTACGTGGACTCCAGTTTCTGCATCTGGAGTATATGAGACACAGGGGGCCAAATCATTATCAAGCAAGTGACATGCAAAGTGGTATGAAATACATCAGTCACTCAAAAAGCTTCTGCAGTAGCAAATTACTTTCCAAGGTAATCTTTCTAATAAAAGCTACAGCTTCCCCCCCCCCCCCACCCGCCTTCTCTTTTTTGGGGGGTGGGAGGATGGTTGGAAGAACGAAATTTTAAGGAAACCCTAATAAAACATATTCCGCTCTTCTGCTGACAGCTCCTGGCTAAGCCTGATGTAAGTTTTATTTTCAGTGTTAAGACAATAATACTATTCCTTCATTTTAGAAGATTTTTGGCAGCTTTTGCATTGTTTACAACAGTAACAGAAATAGTTCTTTTCATACTCTCACAATGCCTTTATTTGGCAGAGAAAAATATATTTAAATAATAAAATGGTAACAAACTGACAGAAGCTGGAAATCAAAGCTAAATGACAATTGCCTGCACAGAGCACAATAGTGTCACTGAGACAGAAAGCCTTAAAAAACCCAAACAACAGGAATTTGCATTGTAAATATGATTCTAACTACAGTAGAGTATCACTATCTGCCCCTGTAATTAATTTTCTTCTTTACCTTCATGCCTCAGACATCTGGAGATTATACATGCTATCAGCAGCAGCAAATCACTCCTGGGGCTTTTTTCCTAGATAATATTGTTCCCAAGCTTTATATTTCATTCCTATAGTAGATTCTAGTTACCATATGAATGAACAGGGCTCTTTAACAAAAAATATGAGCCAGATCTTCTCCCAGTGTATCAATGGGCAATACAAAGTAACTCCATAATTGCAGTGGAATTATTCCAGATTCAGAGTTTGGACCAAAGGGAGTTTTGCCTTTACACCATAAAGTTGGGGCTCATGGTTGAAGTCTGAGACACGCTTAACTGTCCACAGGGCTCTCACTTTATACGGAAAAGCAGCAAGGTTGCTAGCTACGTGCCACGTTTTCCATCCAATTTATGTCCTAACTGTTAAATTAGCAAAGAAAATGGAATTCATTAATTTCCAGGAGATGAGTCAGTAACAGCTGCATTTAGAAGTAGGTTGCCTCAAACTTTAAAAATGTATTCCTTCTACACACAGCGTTTCTTCACAATTTATCATTGCCTATTAGCTAATAACAGCAGCAGGTTTTTGGTGGTTTAGTTTCTGCTTAAGAAACGATGCCACCAAATGTCAGCAGAAGAAATCAGTAAGTTAGCTCTTCTGCTGAGAAATGTGTAGAATCAAGCTCCTGTTGAGCAAGATAAGGGCTGCATTAGCTCTCAGCAGTTGTCTGGTGGTGTTTGCATTACAGAAGCAGCATGTTATGCTGGAAGGTAAATGCCTGACTTAGTTTATTTGCTGCCTTGTCAGAAAGAAGAACTTCTTAAAACTTAATAAGATCATTCATGTATCTAGCAACTTTAAGATGTCTAAAGTTACGAATATTAATACTGGGCAGATGGAACCACTTGAGTACATTAAGAATAATGGTAAAGATATTCATAGGAACAAACTTGTTTCGATCTCACTGAATAAGAAAACAGGTGTGGCTACAAAACGTTCTCTCTCCTAGCCCCCTGTCCTCAGCACTGGCTGAAGACCTGAGCGCTTGAGCAGTGCCTGTGCCAGAGCAAACTGCTGCTGGCAGTCTGTGGGCACTGGTAGCCTGAGAACGAGCTCTGCCTCTGCATGGCTCAGAGCTGCTGTGGCAGGGAAGAACACAATTTCTGTCTAAAAAATGTCAGTGGGGATCTGATATTGTACTGACCAGGATCACTGTACCCATAGATATTTCTGTAACACAACTGCTCAGCATGTACTGAGAAGGTTTTGGCAGGTACCAGGCAAGAGTGAATGCCTGGACATGACAAAATGTCAGGTGAGCTTTTGCCTAGGGTAATTTTGTCTAATTCAGCATTTTGTGTATTAACGCTTTTATTGTTAAACACACGGACTTTGTGAAGATAACAGTTTAAATCTCTGTAACTCTTTATGAGCAAATGCGAATGAAAAGCAGCAGAGAAAGGTCCATTTTTCTTTATGTTTCTAAATGGTGGCTTTTACGATAGCTGTTAGATTACTGAGAGTCTGAAGTTCTTGGGATTCTGAACTGAGCATATTTTAAAGATATAAACAGCCTTTTCTTCAAAGTGGCTGTGATTTTACAGACTGGATACAGACACTTCCGCTTGTCATAGTGCAACGATTTCTTCTGATTTAGTATCTATAAAATTCATCTCTTTCTCTTTTCCAATACAGTGCTACTTCATTTTTAACAGCCGCATTTACAGTGAATGCAGACACAATAACTGGATTATTCCTGTACCAAATAATAAAACTTACCTTGTTTGATAGGCTGCTGATTGGAGAAGGTGAGAGGAGTAACGAGGAATTTGGTTTCAGCTATCTGTACCCAGTGGTGCAGAATTTTTATCGTCCAGACACCAGGTCGCAGGGGCAAATTCAAAGGTGGTTTGTAGTGAGTAAATTCGGCACTGGATTCAATAAGGATATCATACGTCGCTGCAATTACATTAACAGGATCCACCCAAATGACAGTAACGGTGACGTTGGGGCCTTTTCCCCATTTCTGCATGCCAACTGGCTCATCTGTTGGCCCAAGGAGTCCTCCGAAATTCCGGAAAAGCCTTTCTTTCGCATCCCATTCGGTGCCAATCTGAAATTGAAAACCACATTGCTTCTAACATCATCTCTGTAAGCATTTAACGTCAAATAAGGGCTCTCAAGATACATAAATAATTTCTCTCGTGACATGAATTATGCATTCATATAAAGGCTGACGGCAACATGACCTCACATCAAAATGTGTACAGAAGTTGTGAGACAATCTGAAGTGCAAGGCTTGGTTTTTTCAGTCCAGTTTTCCACTGTTGATTAATGTAAGGGTTTTCTTTACATGAAGAGTGATGTAACAGGCTATAGCAGCTCTGCTTTTCCTCCCCATGGAAGCAGTCAATAAAGGACCAAGCCTAGTGACTGAACACAGGCTATGCATAGAAAAAATATGACCCATCCTCTCCTGCGTCATGAAAACTTAGTATACATTTGAGAGATGGACCCTGCAGCAGAGACCTACCCAGTTACTGCTAAGACCAAGGAAGAGGCTTTTGCTGACTTTAGGACAAGTCACATCAGGTCCTTTACTACGAGCTGTCCATGAGATGCTATCTCCTTGCACTCCCTTCCTACCTGATGTGGGAAGTTATTTCTGGTAAACTCTTTTCTTACTGTCATAATAGTGACATTGTTTTTTATTTATTCACTAACTAACAGTAAAGTAGCTGATTCACAATCTAGTGTAAATATTTAATGGACTTTTCTCTTTCTTAGCAGCTTTCATATTTCAGTGCTCTTTATATGAATTTTAATGGTTCACCCATAACCCACAGGATGATACAAACTTACAAGCTGTTGTCATTAACACTTGTATACTACTGAGAAAAAGCATCTCTAAACAGCATGAAAATGTAGTAACTGGCCCCCTTAGGCCAACTGAAAGACTTTTTACTACTCCAGCACTAAATCTAGCATGTGTTTATGAGGCCACCCATTAACGAACCACTTCCACCAATTCTCACCAAGGCAACCTGGTGGACTGCAGTATTGAAGGCTGCGTATTTGCTTTTGGAGGAAGTGCCCACCTTGCTTGTCCCATGAGGTCCTGTTCCCATGATCTCAAATTAAAAGTGATCAACACCAAACACAAAAAGATTTGAGGGACCCCATTAGAAGTGTAGAAAAGGAGAACCTCTTGGTTTCTTTTGGCAAGTAGACATCTGATGTCATTCCTTGGAAAGACATACAGATGTTTTGGCCAGCCTGGTACTGAAATCCTTCACAGTCCTTCAGGTCGCCTTTGGCCTTAATCTCCAAACAATGTAGATGACCTAAGAGCTGATTTGTTCCCTACACAGAAAACATGGGGTTCTTTCAAGCAGTCCCTGGAGGCCGTGCACACGCAGATAGGATCCCCTCTTTCAGAATATGTGGACATTAGAGATTTCCTCAGTACAGAACTGTCCTTGTACCTAATCTTCACCTCACACGGGCATGGTCAGAACCTGCTTTCCTGAAAGTGTAACAAACAATTGTAGACTATTTGCTTCAGAAATTTTTCTTCTAGATTTCATCTCACTTTATGAGAATAAGCAGTTCCAAGATAATGCAAAATCCCCACAAATCTGTAAAACATAACAATTACCTGATCCCTACTACCATTGATACCAGTACTGGAAACTGTCCAATCCCCAATCCCTTCTAAATAAATCACTGTGGTTGGCAGACAAATTACAGGATGACTGCAAGCAAGCAGCTACAAGGCCAGTAGAATAAAAACTACCATCCTAAATCCATCTGTCATCATATGAATTCCTCCTACTGGACAATGACACTGCAGAATATGAGACAAAATAAGCTTTCTATTACTCTGCAATCAACACAGCAGAATCGCTAGTATTTCAGAGGTATTTCACCTAGCACACCAGCTAATCAAACCAGACAGCGTAGCCCAGATATCAGACCCAAGCATCAACTGCCTCGAGGAGCTGTCAGTGTGAACTCTCCTGACAAGACCGACTGAATATGTATGGAAATAAGCTGAGAAAGAAAATTTCCTGACCAGATCTTATTATCTACTCCACCAACCTTCACCGAGTGCGGCCATGTCACATCTACCAGAGCTCAAGGGATCTGGAAATAATAAAGCCACAACATGTGAAGTATATTTACCCCCTCCTGGGCAAAGAAAAGCCTATAAGGAAGCTCTTCCCACCACATTCGTTACTTCTTACTGAAGAACTACTTATTTCAGAAAGAACTTCTTACTTAAGAAAGCTTACTTCATCCTCAAAAATTAAACATTCATCCCCAACATCCAACTATTTCCCCCTCTTTAATCTCTCATCTCTGTGAAAAGAGATCAGTAAGTAACAGTCCCCGTGCTGCAGCCTCCCGGTGACACTGCCCTACACCGGGCTGCACAAGAGATGCTGAGAAGTGTTCACATGTCCAGTTTATTAGAGTGGTGCGTAGAAGACCAAAGGTTGCTTTTGGTCTTCTTATAACAAAATTGTTGGCTGGGTGTTAAGCTTTGTGCAGGTATGTTATCTGTTTCCCTAAAGTAAATCCAAAAGTTACAGCCACAGGGCAGGAGAAGACGGGGAGGAAGGGACAATTCTCATGCTGGTGGCTTCCCATGAGAGCCTGTCACAACACCGCTGTCGGGTGTGCAGGTACATGAAAACAGCAGCACAACACGAAGGAGAAAACCCTGCCACAGAGCAGGCCCTCAGGAACACAAAGGTAAGTTGCCCCAGCACCCTGCAACACCCCGCATGTCCCTGGGCCGGGGCTCAGGCCACGACAAGGTGCTGGTCTTGGGCTGTGCACCACAGCCCCCCAGGGGAGGGAAAGGCAGGGAGCTGCACACATCTGTCTGCACATCTGCCGCGTCCATCCAGTGCCCAAATGGGGGACGTGCTTTCCCATGCTCCACAGCAGCACCAGTACAAGCTGGTTTTAGAAGCACGGCATTTTAAAGGGAATTTTACTTAAAGCACTAGTTAGAAGTTTATACCTCTTCCCTCAAGCTCTACACAGCTGAGCTCCCAGTACTGAGATGTCTGATTTTACATGCCAAGAGACAGTGCAGTCCTGTAATATTTTTCATAGCTCCTTAAAACATTGCAAGCAGGCTTTCATTTTCAAATGGAATACACAGAGTATGGGATGGAATCAAGCAGTAATGAATATCTGATAAATTATGAAGGGATGTGGCACAGAAACTGACATTTTCCACATCATTATTTTAATCACCATTATTTTGGGCTTCAAGAGCAGGCACTGTGCACAGGGTACATTTGGAAAGCTTGGAACTCTCTCATTGGCTTAAAACTCCTGTTTCTATCTCTGTTCAGTCCCAAGATAAAATTTTCCCAAGATAAATTACGCCTTGATTATGGGTTTGTGTCTCATTGCTCACCACAAACAGGACCATTAGGTTCACACAATGCACACTAATTGCCTGCCACCTAGTTTATTTTATTCTCTGTGATGAATCACAAGTCTTAACAAGACCAGAAATGAACTTAGTGTTCAACTGATATACGCTGAGCTGAGACTTTTAGTACTGTACAGCAAATCAATCTTCTGCCCTCCATGTAAAAGTCGTCATGAACCCAGGCTGGTAGGATACATACTCTGCACAAGCCAATTTTAGGAGGTGTAGGAGTTTTACGCTTGGAAATCGTCTCGCTTGGATTTTCTCTAAGTTTATTTTATTTTACTCGGCCCAAGACTGAGCGCAGGAGCTGTGTGTCACTGAAACGCTATCGTTAACCCCACTGGTGGTTAGGCAGCCCAACCAGCTGACTTTTTCCACTTGTCTTTACATGGTGTGTGGTGAAATCCGCTACTCGGGAAGTAGAGTCTGAGAAGCAAAGCGAAGGAGCAGAGGGCAGGAAGGGCTGACTGGCAAGATCCTATCGTCTCCACTGCAATTTCAGTTGTGCATCAGGGTCACAAATACACCCGGAAGGACATTCAATGCAGCGTATTTGGGCTCTTCCTGCTGGTCCCGTAGGTGTGAGCTGGGAGAGGGAAGAAAGCTCCCAGCTAGAAAGGCCTCATTCAGTTTTGAATTTCTGCCAGATCACGGGGTGAAAGTTGTTGACCAACCAGCAGGTGTATGTCCCAATAAGCACAAATTTCAGTTTATTTTCTGGTGCTTAGCCTGCGAACATTGATGCCTTCATCTTAGCTGAACTACTAAGTTTGTTTTACACTTGCTAGACTTTGACAAAG
Organism: Chionis minor; assembly: GCA_013398295.1. Lineage (NCBI taxonomy): Eukaryota > Metazoa > Chordata > Aves > Charadriiformes > Chionidae > Chionis > Chionis minor. The sequence continues at coordinate 48,453 of VZSF01008712.1, forward strand.
ACGGGGCATTTTAATAAGCAGCAGCAGATCAGAGGCTTTCCAGCCGCACTGAAGCCGAAGAGGTTAATGCTGGATTTGTACCAGGGTTAACTGAGAAAATAATTTGGCTCAGAGGCAGAGATGCCTGCAGGCCAAGGGAAAGAAGAAAGTAAAAGAAACAATTAAGAAATGATTAAATGATTTACTTTGCACCTCCTAGTCTTTTAAAATATGAATCATTCATGAAAGGAGAGGACAATTTAAGAGTTTAGGTGAGAAAAAATAATGAAAACAAGTAATCGGCCACCAAAACTCTTTTTGCGTGTTTCAAATAGAAGAAAATGTTTCCTTAGGCTGAAAAGAAAAGCTCACCAGTGATTAAATCCTTCCTGTGCTTTGCACTCACACGGCTTCACTGCAGCAGCGGTTCCTACAGGGCTGCTTACAGACCAGCCGCGGTCTATGAGGCTGTGACAAGCGGCTCATTAGTCCCCTGGGATCCGGGGATTCTCCCCGCAGGGTGACACATGCCACAGAGCTGTGGGCACAGCGCAGCAAAGAGGCGGCCAACATGCCACCGCTTCCCGTGTTAGGGAAGGCTGAGACTGGGCACTGCCGCTGCGGAACATCTGTTGATCAGGCTCACAGTTGCTGCAGGGCTGGTTTTGGGGAAAAAAGGTTTGGTTCCAATGCACTGGGGCCGGGGGGGTGGATCTGGCAAGTGGCCAGGGATTAAGTTCTGGTCCCAGGTTTGTTTCCTCCCTACACCTGACATAAGTCAGATGTATTCTTTCTAAATATTTTTATTTGAGTTCTAAACCACTAAGATCAACGTACTTCTTTTCATCATACAATTAGAAAAATCTCTTCCTGCTGCCAGCCCGGTTGCTTTCAAAAGAACGACCCAGAGCAGGCATCAGGCCGAAAGCAAGATTAAAAGTACCAAACAAACAGCAGAAATACTCCTACAAATCACAAGAATTAAAGCTTGTATGACCGTTTATCACTGCATGAAATGGCAAGCCTACCATCAGACACATTGATAAATGAAACACACTTTCCATCCATCTCTTTAATGGCACATTAGTGTCACAGATTTGCCATGCACACCAAAACACTGAATCCTACCTAGGCATTTCTTAATTGCCCAAGAAGATGGTAATTTATGAACTTGGCCATAATGACGGGAACACATTTGTTCAATCAGTTTTATACCTTAATTGAAATTTGTGGTTTAACAAGAAAAATCATGAAATTAACTGCTCAGACAGTTATATCTTTAAAACAGAACACAGATGCCGGGTTCTATTAGTGGTCAACTCTCCCGATATATTTTAGGGTACATTTTTTACACTCTATATGTCAGACTTTGAGACAAATTCCTAGAAGAAATAACAAGATTTGTGGGAAATCTCAGACACTGCTGTGCTAATTTTCTCTTTTGTGTTACAGCATCAATATTCTGCTCACATGTGGCACGGGTGTCTGACTATCACTAACTTTATGAGGGTTTTTCAGTGTAGTCTTTAGAGGAATGCTTATCACGTTGCTGGTCACATCTGGAGCTGCAGAAACATGGCATTTTTCCCAGGTATCTCTCATAGCACTCACAAAAATTGCAATCACAAATCATAATCACAAAACTTTTAAGTTGCTGCATCCCTTTTATAACAGTAAATGCCTTCAGTTTGTCTTTAAAACAAGAGGGAATGAGGACACTCAGAGTAATGTAAGCAGTGAGGATTGACCACAGATCTGAACTGGCAACAGTATCTCCTTTAATAAAGGGGATTTACATTACACTGGAGAGCCACTCTCACCTAAAAATTACATGGAACAAAGGCTGCTGAATCAGTATGCAATCTCTCCAGAGGCTTATGACATTGTGCATGGGTGGCTACGAATACTTACCTCTGAGAACTGCAGCCTTCCAAAATCGCTTGGTGGACTCGCGATCTTAAAAACTTTCTTTGGCATCACCCAGGTTTCCAAAGTTTCTAGTTTACTGACAGCCAGATTGGTTGCGTGGTGTCTGATTAGGAAGCCTTGGAAACGGTCAGCAAGGAAGTAAAGGTGCACGGAAACTGGATGGCCCATGGGGTAGTATCTGTAAAACAGCACACGCGCATGCTCATCAGTTACACACGAGAGACATGATATCCCCATTTACTTGGAGCTAATAGCTTAAGCAGCATTCATTTCAACTAGAAAATTCACCACTGTACATTAAGAGATTTCAAATGTGTTCATGACTCATTATCAAATATTGTTAGGCTGTTCCGATTACCCTGAAACATAAAAAATGTTACTAAGAATATATGCTCATTTAGAACATATTCACAGCTCTAAGCTCTTTAGGAGATACCTCTGTGTGCCAGAAAACTCCCCTCCCTTACCACCTCTTCTGGGTAAAAAGTGCCACCCAGAGCTACACATTGTCAGGCTGCAGCACTGTTTGCTAGGATAAATGGTTCAAGAAATGTATCTATCGCTCCAAATCAGGAGGCCGCCTTTTTTCTGCCTTCAGCAGGGTTAGCCATCCCTACAGCTGGCTGGCGATGGCAGTGCCTCCCTCGCTCGCTGCGGGACAGCAGAGGGTGCTGCGAGGCCGGACACGGACGAGCTGATGCCCTGCTCCATTCCCTGCATCTAAATCTGATCCCCAACCCACTCCTCAAGGGCAAGTGCTCTGTAGGGTAGCACTGCAGCAAAGGGCAGCGGGATCCGGGGCCCATTTTAGGTCTCCATTATTTTAGGAAATAAAACTTCACATTCCTTAAAGACTTGAGGTTGCTTTTGCCACGGATTCTTTTACTCATCCTTAAAAATAAACTGAAAAAAGGTCAAACAAACAGGAAAACCCTCTCATTGGGAGATTTGGAAGCCTTCAGTTGCAGTTTGGATTTTAGAGACATTGTAGTTATGGTTTCAAATAATACAAATTTACGGTCAATTGTCTGCTATAGTCTCAGAAACATCTGTAATGATGTGTGAGTGTACATACGGATGCATAAATAATTAAAAACATGTTGTTCATAGCTCTGAAATCCAATATTTTGCTACTTTACAGCACTGACATGAACCGTGAAACAAGTGTGTTTGCAACACATTTAAAACCAAGCGGTATCACACCTTCCCAGTCAGGTCAGCTAAGTATGAGTCCTCATGCTGGTTATTACATCTCAAAACATAAGCGCCATGAGGAGCTAACCAAGGACTTTCCATCACGTGAAATCAGCAACACCCAGAAGGAAGTCTCTAGAGCTTGAGAAATAAACATAACGAGATGGGGTACAAACAGGGTCAGCACTGATGGACTGAGCAACAACACAGCGAAGCTACGCAGCCAATACCAGCAACAATCTGACTTCTGTTCTGAGTACTAAGGCCTCCTGTTTTATATGTGTGCAGCAGCAAATATTTACAATATCCTTGAAACAGTCTGAGTAAACTGTCTCTTGGCAGCAGTGAGTAAAAATGCCTAGAGATGGAGAGAAATAAATTAAATCTCAATCACACATTAATGTTGCTTCCACTGAAGACGCTGATATGCAATCTAATTTGGTCCCGGAGCAGTCTGCAGGGGGCAGACTCTGAGAGTCTGCCTCTTTCCGAGGCTGTGAGCTAGCCCTTGTTAGGAAAGTGTGCACGGCAGCTTCTCTTGTGTCTCCTGGGCCACTGCGGGTGGCAGCAATGGGATTGACTCCAAATGCGATCTGAAGCGGTGGATGCTTTCCTCGCAGCGCCTGCAGCAGTGTGAAATGAGCTGGGGTGGTGACTGCAGTATCAGCTAACTTCATGCTGCTGGTAGCCCTAACAGCCACGGGAATACTGCCGAGGTGCTCAGCCCAAATACATCCCAGCCATTACTGCGTTAGAGACGTGCCAAATCACGAGAGGGAAAGAGGAAGTGTACATATGCGTACACCTAGACAGACACCATAGTATCAAGAGAGGAGAGATGTGAATCATAAACCCGAGGATTATCCACCTTTCTGTGATTTAAATTGGATGCTGACTCACAGTGTTTTGAGGGGGCTCAGGAAGATATGAAAATGAAACTTCCACTCCATATCGCTGTTTGCTATTCCTCCCTGCACTGTTTCGTGAGGCTCCAGCCTATGGTGAAGGAGCTGTGCTTTATCCTGAAGACAGCTGCAATCAGCTGTGGATGACATGGCTTCCCTATCTGTAATCTCAGCAAGCTTGAAAATCACCTTGAGTTCCCATGCAATGAAAATTTCCCCAGAAATGAAACTGATTATTGATATAAATCATCATCAGAACACAGGCAAAAGGAATAAGCACAAAAGTAATTGTCAAATTATTTCAGTACTGGTTATACATAGTTCCCATCCTAATGCTGGCATCACTCTGCAGGACAAATGACTTCTTTAGGTTTGCCTTTATTTTATATAAGGAAGGCATGCTACTAGTAATGATTTCTATCTAATTGTTATTGATCTTTTATTGCTTTGCACCGGTAACCTTTACTGGCAAAGCTGTAATAGAAATCTGGATCACTTACTGCCACATCTTTCTAAACGGGACATTGCTCAGCACTTCTGTGACTAAGTGGGAACATCAAGGCGCATTCGGTTCCCTCTAGAGAACATAAGAGGGACAAAGTCCAACTGTCAAAGCAAAAGGAGTGTCTTCAGTATTTGCTGACTTAGGCTCTATGTGTTTTCTACTAGGATAAAAAAAAGGCAGGGTCCAAAAAAATACCTTCTGAAGAAGGAATTAAGAGACTGTAAAGTAAGATTTTAAAAGATGAACCCTCTCTGCTTTGGATGTAAACAGTTTCAGATGTGTTTGCAGGCAGCAAACATCTACTAGAAGGAAAGCCTTTTCTGTGCAAGGCTAACTCCAGGAATTCTTTCTTCAAATATCTTTTAGACTGAATTCTTCTTTGCTAGGCTTATTGGTGAAAAAGGAATCTAGAATATAGGGGGGGTTCTCTTTAAAGAATAAGTACCCTTTATTTGCTATATATATAGATGTGTATATATTTAGACATACATACATTTTATTTATTTGATGCTAATAGATCACTATTGCCACTAATTGCAACCCTTTTGGCACAGCCAGCTGCACCAAGCAGGCAAACCGAGCTTGAGCAAGTAGTTCTCTGTACTCCGTGTATGCACCCAAGGGAACAAACAAGCAAGGACTATTAACCTGCCTGTGTTCAGATTAATTCTGAAATCCCGTCCTCTGCTTTTGGTAAGCATAATAGAGGTGAACATGACCTCTACTGCAATCACACAGAGGGTTTAAGAGCTGCGGGTATAATACACTTGCCGGAATTAATCAAGAAAACGCAGCAGTGGGGGTAGCACTGCCCAACTGGATCCTGTCAGTCTTCATCAGGCTGGAGAGGAGCTACTTAAAAGTTCAGCAAACAGGTCACATAATGTCAACCCTGAATAACAGATGCTTTATTATGGGCATAAATACTCCTGGCAATAAGCGTTGTACACTTGCAGCAGCCTGGTCCTGTTTGTGACGGTATGGTCCAGCCAGCACAGCCAAGTAGATAAACCTCTGCCGGTGCTCAGCAGTCCATCCTGTGCCCCCTGAAACACCCAGAAAAAGCAAGACAGACTCGACTAACCGGCAGCTGTTGTCTCCAGCAGCACGGAACGAAGTCTCAGCTCTCCGCAGGCCCAAGCGGGAGAACGCATGGTACATGGTGAGGGAGACGTCACTGAGGGTGTGCACACCATCAGGCTCATCGTACACGTTCTCCCAGTACGACCGGAGGCCCGGTGTGCCAGAGGGGTAGTTGCCATATAAGTAGTAGTCCAGCTGGCCAATTACCTCTTGATTCACTACGGCTTCAAATTTGCGGGCAAAGAAAGTTGGCCTCGCAGTCTGCTGTGGTGATACAAAAGGAAAAGACACTGGAGTGAGTTCCCATTTTCATCCATAACACTTTGTTCTAAACAACGAGTTGGAGTTGAGGACATGAACCAGTTCTCCCCATGGGCAAAGGTGACCTTTGTGACCATTTGTCATTAAGAGTGTGTGATGGCTGGGCTTGACCCATTAACCTTTATGTCCTTTAGACATAAATCGTTGACAAAGTCTGGGACTAAGTCTGGATCTAGCTGCACCTATACTCTTCACTGAGAAGGAGATCAGAAAGCAAGGGGGTCCATTCTGCCCCTTATGTCTCAACAGGAGGCCCTCCCTTACTCTTTGCGTCTCTGGTCTCCCCTTGAATTATTCTAACTGAAGTGTAACTCAATTTTCCTTTGTATGCTTTTCCATGCCCTAATTAATAGAGTGAACCTTGCCATTGTTAAGTTGCACTTTTGCAACATCATATTAAAACCACTTTCCTAAAACCTTTGACAGTGGTTCTTTAAGTGCTCTAAATCACCCATCTGCGACAGACTGTCATTAAGATTCAGGTAAAAACTACATAATTACTCAACAAAAATGTAGGTGTACCAATCCCTTCATACCAACAGCCCCCCCTCACTGCCTTGCTCTGGAAGGCTCTCCGTGTGCCGGAGGGGCGGGGAATGCTGAATGCTCTCTCCCTGTGTTAGCCCGGAGACGGCACAGCACTGGCACGTGTTATTAGCGGTCAGGCAGGGAGCAGTGTCCTGTGGCACTGTGGCTCAGAAGAGGCAGGGCAGCATTTTGTGTGAATGGATTTGCTGCTACAAGGTGGTAAGAGGACTCTGAGAAGTGCCATCTGTGGCTGAGGTTTCTCAGCTTCTGGCTGGTCCTGTACAGATTTTTGCTCTGCACTTGACACATTCTTGGGTCTATTGCCAGTTTATATGCTACTCAACTACCCTTAGCTTTTATAAGCCTTTTTTTTTTGCCTTGCTCATATTTAATCATGGGCTCTGAGGTGCCAAGGAGTTCAAAAGTGCCCCAGAGAAATTCTTTTGAGGATGCTCAGTTTTACTCTGAGACAGCGCATGCTGTGGGCTCTCTGATCTCCTCTGCAGCTTGCTTTGTGCCTCCGTGGGAACCGCGAGCAACCCTTCTGGAGCCGCGTGTTCATCTGAGGGGCTCTCTCATCAGGAAAGTGCCAGAAGTTGCCTTTACATCTATTCTAATTTTGAGCTTCCCTTTGCGGCTCAGTTTACCTGATTGTTTTCTGAAACGTCATCGTGGGTTGTTTTCCCAGCCTGGAGCAAGTCAGCCTCTGCAGACTGCCAGGAGTTTTTTAAGACTTGCCGTTTATTCTGTGCTGGAGACTTTCCTGGGACTGGTGTTCGGGGCAGCAGAGCCTCTCTTAGATAATGTCTCATTTGCTTTTTTTGTGAGTGCCTGTGTCACTGACTTCAACCATGCCTGGTAGGCAGCACATTACAATAAAAAAAAGATCTCTGTTTTGGAGCAGTCATCATTTTTGTGCTGTAGGGTAACACATTCCCCATCCCACACAAAGCCTGAACAAACACACTTTATGCAGGGAACCCCGAGGAGCTGCAGGGATGGAATTGCAAATCTGGTGACTTTGAAACAATAAGTTGTTCATTCTTAATAGAAGATACACAGGCCAGACACAGTCTTGAGACCGAGTGCACCCTTGAGCACAAGGATTTGCTCTCATGTCTGCCTTGGGGAAACCGTATCACAAAGGAACTGATTGAACTTTTTAAGGCAGTCTTGCTAAGCCCGGGTGATTAAAACCTCATGACTCTGGCCCCCAAAACCGTGAGATAAACTTGAATATAACAATGTTGATGAATATAATCACAAAAACTGATTTGCCTTGTGCTATGTTAACCTCTAGCAGGCACTCCAGTCAACTTTTAAACTTTTTTCAAAGATGAAAAACACTGCTTACTGATGAAATCCAGGAGCTTTGAGAAATCATGGAAGTACCTGAGCTGGAAGTTTGGAAAAACCCCTTTGCAATAAATTCACAAGAGTTATCAAGTAATATTGGTACAGTGAGAGACATGTCAAGCTTCCCTCCTTTCTAGCACAGATCTACCAATGCCAAATAGTCCAAAGAGCTGGTTTGTGACCTTGCCATGCAGTAGTAAGTCTTAAGGGCCAAAACACAGGAGAAGGAATCTTTTATTCTCCTGAAATTAAGAGGGGAGCTTCCTCACACCTCCTTCTCCACCTTGCTTGATGGGAAAAAAGCTTCCCTTCCCAGTCCTTGCTGCAGCCACGCAGCCAGCTGGCTCTCCTCATGCCAGCAGTGGGGGAAGAGCTTCTTCGGGGGTATCAGAGAAGAGATTGCTTCAGTTACCTGGAATCGGTGGAAGTCTGATGGTTTGAAGTCATTAGGCGAACAGCCACACCAGTCAACGATGTGCTTGTACTGACACTTGCAACCAAGTTTACGGTTCCAGTTCGTGATGCGCAAGTTGTTGTCCACCATGGAGTCACAGTACGGGCTATTTTCCAGAACAGTGTGAAAGAAGGACTGCAAGAGACAGAGTAGATCAGTACGTTCAGCTCCTCAGACTTCAATTTTCTCCTTGACTTCATCCCATGGGCCTGAACCTAATACAAGTGACTTACTTTCTTTTGAAATGAGAGAATTAACAAGCTCTGTTGTTCTGCCATATATGAAAAGCGCTCTACAAGTGTGCATTGCATAGAGCATGAAAAAATCACAACATGCTGTAGACCCAGCCAAACTGTAGTAACATACAGTTGAGGCCTTGCTACAATAACCTGGCACAGAATAATTGCACTTCTGCAATGACCAGCTTTGGGCACTGGGAGTCCAAATGACCCCAGGAAAGGCACCAATCTGGCAATTATTTTATTTTTATTTCAGCTGTAAGAGCAAGCAATTCTAAGAAGTTCCCACAATTCCTCTGCTGTAAGTTACTCTCTGGTCTAGCAGATTTAGGACTATTTTCCTGAGCAATGTGTTAATGACATATCTCAAGTTGTTTCCTAAGACAATTCTCAAACCTTCACCATCACCCCAGTTACTATGAAAAAAAGTCAGTACCAGACAGCTTTTCTGTGGGTGTCTATCTCGAGCACTCCGAAATGCATTGCTAGTTGAATGGCCTTGCTCTGAAATATACAGTTCACCCCAGGCAACAGAAGGACATTCTGCCTCCTGCAATTACGTCTGAAATCATAAATCTTTATTTGCTGACTCAAGGCACCAAGGAATTCCTATTGGGCTATCCTAATTATATCATCATAATACCAGCTATTACATAAATCATTTGTAATGGGGACTGATATAGCAGGTTAACAGGTCAGTGAAGGCAGGGTGATTTTAAGAAACCAGCTCTGTATCTTGAAAAGAAAAGCTCGTAGAAAGAAGCTGTGGAATATGATCAAATTTAGCCCTATAAGAGATGATTTTTGCAGCAGTGACTTCTCTTTAAAATCAGCAATAGTAGGACCTATAAATAACTGGCATAACATTAGCATGGCTGGCCCCCAAATAATCCCCCTACCCTTTTTAATGTTAAATGACAGCCCAGTGAATATGGATTTTATGCTTGAACTGTTTGGTTAAACTCATAAAGGCATCCATTCTCATTCAAGCGAGAGGGGAAAAAAAAAACCCTACCCAATTACCCATTGCCCTGTGTCCTTTTATAATGATACAGAAATTTCTCCTAGATAATGGATGAAAAAGTTATCAGAGTTGAGAGAAAAGGTGATTTTTAACAGAAATGAGATTAAAAAAGATTATTCAACATCTGTGTGGAATAATAAACCCCTATGAAAGGATGACAATTGCTGCACTCCACGCAAGCTAATAAGCCTAGATTTGCAAGAACAGTCTCATCAATCCCTCAAAATGTTCAGGGGCCACTAGTGAGGAAGGAAGTTATCGTTCTAAACAGCCATGGGGTCATCCTTGGGACGGCTGCACGCTACATACCCTGGGAGCAGAGCCTGACAAGTCAGGGGAGCAACGTACCCACCAGGGCAGGTGTAGCACAGCCTGACAACCCGCCGGGATCTGTGCTCTATTTGTAGATAACACACATCTCCCTGACACACTGCCACATGCCAGACCAAAACCTATCCTGGTGTGCACTCCTCTTCTGCATCACTTGTAGCCAGAGCGATTCCTGAATGATCTAAATGATTTGTGACGATGCCTTCTAGCTGAGTTTTGAACGGAACAATAAACCTTTGTTGGCAGAGGTTTTATTTTTAAAGAAAAGGGCTGGATAATAGCAAGGAAAGCTACTTATGAAGACAATTCAGCCTTCAAAGGCTTTGTGGAGGAACGATTTGCAAGCAAAGGGCAGCTGGATTTTTGGTTGTTCATTAATAGATTAATAGGCTTAAAAGTATAAAACAAAGCCACTCTTTTCAAAAAAGTCCCACAAACAAACAAGCAAAGCAACTAAACCACCACAAAAGTAGTTCTAACACTACAGGACTGACTCGTCATGTGAGTAAAATTCTCATTACCCACTGTGAGGTGATCCAAAGCCCGCCAAAATCAGGCAAAAGCCCCTCTGACTTCGTTGATCTTTGGGACAAGCACAAATGTTGCCTTTTTGAATACAGGGAACAATTGCTTTGAATTCACATACCTCAGCAGGAAGCAAGGTGTAAGAGTAAAACCTCTTCATCTTTGTTACCAGATCATCATTAGAAAAAGTGACATACTCCACAAACTTCCTGTTCAGGAGAAACCAGTCTGACCCTCCATCGACTGCGATTCCTTCTGGGATCCTCCGGTCCCCCAGGCGCCACATGTGGGTATCGCATTCCAGGAAAAGCCGATCCAGTCCTTGTTTTCTGATAAATCTGAGGGAATACAAAACCGGTTGTTAAAAGTTAATTTGTATTTTGTTATCATCACTAGCTCAATAAATAAAGAAGCTACTTTCTCAAACAAAAAAGGATAAAAAGGTCACTTGTTTATGTTTCTATTCTACTCATAAATAATGCAGAGAGGTTTAATAAAAGATTAATCGGTTATACGTTCAGTTATAGGGGCAAAGATCAACAGATTGCTTTTAAAAATCATTTACACCTTCTGCTGTCCTAAGACAGAACTGTGCAAGCTACAGAGCTGTACGGCATGAAAACGTGTAATGTTCATTAACGCTTAAGAAACCACTGCAGAACACGAACAGGAACTAAACCCGATCTATGTGACAGGCTTCTGTCTCTAAACCCATGCACATGTTTTGAAAAACAGCAAACCCTACGTAAAGGTACAATGACCAATTTTCTCCTATTTTGTTATTCCACACATTTTTCTGTTGGGGTACAGTTAATTAGGAAGAAATACAATTGCATTACTCTTTGCTGTAGAGTGAGCATGTTTGCTCCATTTTCAAGTCCATGGGGAACAATGTTTTGTTATTGCTGAACTGCGAATAAGAGAAGCAACTGCAGAACTGTAAAGTTATGGAAATTAATTATTTGAGACCAATATAAGAAGGAAAAAGAAAGTCAGAAAATCAATGCACACTTTGGAGTGGATGCCCACACATGTTTACAGACTGTCTGATCCAGGTTTCTACTTGTTATTCCATTTTCAGAATTATTTTTCAGACAGGGAAAGCGAGGCAGCCATGAATTAGCGCACGCCTTCGCAAGGGGGGCCGAGTGCTGTTAATAATGATGAGTTGCTGTGTTGAGTACATCCCACGCGTTCCGAGCAATAACACACGCCAGCTAACCAGCCCGCTACAGCAAGTAACATCCACAAGACCCCAGATCTCAGCGGATGCAAGAACTGCAGGCCAACGAGAGCTACGGCACCTACAGTGGGGAAGACACCCACTGCGTTTCCTCCCGAACAACACAGAGCTACGCCAGGGTTCTCAGAAATGTTTTAGGATTAGGAAGTCAAGATGACAATTCAGTGGTCCTCAAATACATGCAGCTGAAGGAAGGGAAATAGAAGTTAAGGAACACCATCAAAGCTTTCTGGACTCGTGTATCTGGAAAAGTGTTAACCCTGTAGGCTAACTCCCTGGTTAAAGTTTTGTTCTGTACCAATCAAAGAACTGAGACGCAATTATGAAATGGTGCATATTAATTTTCAAAAGGATCGTAAATGACTTCAGGGTCTATGTCCTACTGATAGCTATGTCTCTTCTCACAGTATGAGAAGAGCAGCTCTTCTGTTAACACAACAGTGCAGAAAATGTGTAGATGAGAGAGGAGAAATTCTTCTTTCCATGAACAAGTTTCTAATTTCATGTTCCATTATGAAGGATAATAGAAAAGTCTTGCAATTTTAATGCAGTGCTCTGGAATGTAATCTTCAAATTCAATATTTATGCAGTTATCTCCAAATCAAATATTTATGTGCCTGAAAGTTTGGTCATTTATTTATTTCCCTCAAAACTAAATACTCGAGTTAATTATTTAAAAAAAATATTAGAATTTTATCGACCATATTTAAATGGGAACGAGAAGTTCTTTTCTATGAAATCAACTCTTTCCACTGCTGTGTCTACCAATTTATCACCCTTTATTCTTGTTTTAAAAGAGAAGTTTCTTTGGCTGCAATAGAAACCCCCAAACCAAAAAAACCACTTGACCATTTCAAAAACCCTTCTACTTCCAGATTCCCTCAGCCTATATTACATGATAGGGCTTACAGTTAACGAATAACAGAGAGCTCAGTTATACAACCTCAGCTTTATTATCTGAAATTGGGAAGAGTATGGCCACACTCAGGATGAGAAGGCCCCAGCAAATCTAAGCTTACAGCTTCACGTTTTCTAAAATAGTTGACAAGCTCCTTTTTTTGTACACGTACACAGACTTTTTTGAGCTAATGGCTTGGACAAGCCAGTCTTGGAATATGGAGTGAAATAAGACAATTCTTGAAAGCATGAGTGTTTTCACAGCAAATCTCGGTCCTAAAATCCTATACAATAAGGTTATTGGAAGAAAACTAAATGTACTTTCCAACCATTCATCCTCCAGCAAGGCAGCAGAGCCCAACTGAAGAGCAGCAATGTCTTTGGTGACCTGCAAAGACAGGACCCTTTTGCTAACGCTGCTTGAAACCTTCCTAGAAACATCATATCAGGTTTTAAAACCCAGTAACAACTGAATAGGAAGCAGGCATATCTCAGATGGCTCACCCTTACTGGGCGTGCTCCACACACAGTCATTACACCTAAACAGAATAACTCATTAGCATAGCAAATAATTTCCTTTTATCTATGAAGCAATAATTTACACAAGGGGCTTTGAAGACACAGCTCTCTATTGGGCAAACGCTTGCTATCCGTTTATGTTCCTCGGGAGCCAAAGGGACCAAGTATATTTTAGATCTGCTAGAAGCTACATGATCCTGCCCAAGGAGGCAGTGGGTTGCCCTAGCAAGCCTAGGTTGTACTGCTGGCACAGGGACAGCTGAACTGCAACTGAAGTGGAAAAGGTGGATGAGGCTTTTTTTTCCCCCTCCAGACTCTTCTACCTACTCCAGTAATAGCGATTTTGGCACTCAGGAGGGCAAGAACCTACTCTAAGCATGCTGGATATTGCCTGAGGGAAACAGAAAGGTGCTATTTGTGTGCCACGTAGGCCTTTTCAAAAAATCAAACCCCCCCAAACACTACAAGCAGTTCATAGAGATTGTTGACTAGCCATCCAACAATGCTTGCAGCAGCCATCTCTGAAAAGTGAGAAGATGGAGGGCAAAAGCATGACGCTACTGATTTATTTCTAGTCTAATGCTGTCTTTCATTAGTATCTGGGTAAGCTCAATGTAATATCAAAACGGTACGTTTTATGAAGGCATGCCTACCTTCAGACAGAGCAATGAAGTGCAAAAAGTGGTGGGTTTTTTCCCCTCACGTGTTTCTCTCTTGGGTTTTACAGGACACCTAGCAGATATCTAACTCCCGAATTAAAACAGGGGGGAAAATGGATTAGTAAAAGCATTTCATTTCTTTTAGTCAACGTGGAAAAATCCAGGTGTTTCGTGGCAACCTGAACTTCAGGTAAGACCAGAACACCTCTTAACAACTGCAAATATACTTGTCAGGACACTGACATAGGAGTGCGCTAAGTTACAGTTAACCATATACAATGGAGACTGCCATCAGAACACACTTGACCTTTCTCCTTATCTAAGACAAACAACAGGAGGAAAATAACGATGACAAGAAAAGAGAGTCAACCAGGAGAAAACAAAATAAGACTAGGGTTAAGAAAAAGCATGCCATTTTACCTTATTTCATAGAACACTCCATCTAAGACATTTTACCCCTTACCAAGTTTAACTCTTCCTAAAGAGTCTCCAATTTTGAGAAGCCTGGATTACACATGCAAGTGAGCAGCAGGCATAGCATAATATGAACGTGTCTTGCCATCTGAGCTCAGCAGTCAGGCCCCTACATGCGTGAAAGGTGTCGTTTGCACCCGGACTATGCATGGATGCAGCCTCGGGGTTTACGCAGTTCGGGTGGTTATTTTTATATTTTGTTAAAAAAACCCTACTGCCTGCAGCACATGGTCTGTCACACCGAGTATAGATAGTTAGTTAACTATCCAGACAGCTCATGATTGCAATCCAGCTTAGGGAACTCCTCTGACTTCATAGTGTATTTAAATATTTATAAATGCATTTCAGATGAGACTCTAGGACTGTATAACACATAAAGCATGTGTAAGATGTTTAGCACACACTTCTACAACACGTATATAAACACATAGCTCAGCTCTCCATACGATACATTTTAGCCACTAATAAATACTGTTGCACAGTTACTTAATATCAGCAAAAATATCACAATCAAATATCATCCGTTAGCAGTTTTCTCCAAGTGACACTGTACACCACCACAGCAACGCGGGAGACCCCGCTCCTGAATGCTCACACTTTTGCAGTACATAAGACAGAGTTCACTATCTTCTGCTTTACAAAGTCTACGAATGAATAAACCTTTCTAAAGCCATTAGGCTATCAGATTGCTAAATGGTACTTATCAGTAACTTCATCACTAAAAGGTTTTTGTCTAGAAAGAATATATTTTTTTTAAGGTGAAAAGGTTTCTTCCTAAATGTTTCCGTTTCTGGCCTCTTGCCTCCTATCCATATTTCACTGTTAACCAGGTGCACCGACCAGGACGTCATTGTCATTACTCACTACACAAGAGTAAGAACTATGAATAAAAGTTAATGATATACCAGTGAAATAATTCATCACAAGTCAAAAGTCAATGTCAAAGCAAGGATCTGCAGAGCTTGGAGTTCCACTAGCACCACATCCATGTTCTCCTTAAACTATGTGGTCAAACTCTACAGACTGCTTTGACTCTATCTGCTCCTCATTTAACTCTCTTTAGACAAAAGATTGAAGCCAATTTTGGTGGAAAAAGTCAAGCAAATATTTTTATGGATAAGAAATACAAAAGGCTTTTGCCAACAGTGTTTGCACAGCCACATTGGAAACGCTTACCAAAGTCAATCAGTCAGGAACCATAAAACAGTAACTGGCAATGTAGGTGACCAAGTACAAAGCACAGAACAGTAATTTGACAATCCTGAGTGTTAACAGTTACAACAAGTAATTTGTGAGCAATCTCCAGGCTACAATATATCTCCATAAATCAGTCACTGAATAATTCTTTGTAATAAGCAAGTTCATACAACTCAAACCTGCACAGACCAGTTTCATTCCCTGCCCACTGCGGGACAGAAATCCTCCATTGAGGCAATGGACTTCCAGTTGACTGCAACACAACCCTGACTTCACGCCATTTCCATCAGTAACTCTACTCTATGAAGGGTTACACAGCATTTAAAAAACCTGAAATAATTAGCAACTGGCTATTTGAGTACAACGTCTATACTGTACCAGATAAAAAACTCTTTTTGTTGTGCCAAAAGCCTCCAGCGCTAACCCCCCACTCCTGCAATGGAGTTGGGAAGCTTGAAAAGGGGAACAATGTCAAAAAGAAATAGCACCTACTTAGCTGTTGAAAGGAGGATCGTTTCCTCCTGGTATGACAGACAACATGCAGAAAACACCGAATGCACAATTCCTGCTGTTTCAAAAGGTTACAAAAAACCTCTCAAGATAGATAAAAATGATGGAAGAAAAAGAGGGAGAAATTAAGAACTGTAACCTGCCTTCCGATCTGTTTAAACTGTGGCATTCTGAATGCAAATGTTATGAGGTCAAAAGCAGAATTTTTCTCATCTCTCTTTAATTCCCTAACTCTGAAGAAAGTATTATAAAGGCAGTGCTATCCCAACAATCCTCTAAATTTTAATGTCAAGGCATAAACAAACATCAAAAATATCGTAAAGAATTTCTCTCTGGACTGGATTTGCTATAGTGAGATTGGGCTTATTTCACATGCAGAAGCCAACCCCCTAAGTAAGCACGCAAATTGAAATGCCTTTAGTAGCAATGTCCACTGTGCTCAATGCTTGGACGTTAACAAGGAACACAGGGAAATCTTTTAAAATACGATTAGTGCCTGTCACTCATAACCCTATGCGCTCTACAAGAGAGGCGGGCACCAGACCTGGTGGAGCAGCAGAGCACGGCGGGCATGTGCACAGAGGGGCCACCAACCCCGCACCATGGGCTCATCAGCTGCCACTCAGTGAGGACAGCACAGGCTCCGACCTCGGGAGACAGGGATTGAATTGAGAGCAGAAAACACAGGCCAGGAGAAAGAAGCCAGAGCTGAGAGATGCAGTTAGAAATGGTTGTTCCTGCCATTTCTGTGGGTCTCTAGGAGCTGGGCTGCAAGTCATCACGAGACCAAGCAGCTCTACTGGAAGGATTTTCTGAAGGTCCATGTTACCACAATTGTTTCCAATATCTGTTTAAACACTTTTGTGCTCAGCGTGCAAGTAAACCTGGGGCAGACAACTGGCCTGCTGCTACAAATGTCAGACAATATTAAGTTTAGATCATTTACAGTGTAGCCAAACTTGTACAGTATTTTGACTGGCTCTTTCAAGTTACAAGTCTACCTTGAAATACGATGTTAAACATGGCCCTTTCTCAATTCACAGCATCTTTATGGGAACCAAATGTCCATGGCATTTAGAGTATTCCATACAAGATGCTGTTGAAATCTGATGAATACACTTTTATCTGGTCATTATTCCATCTCCATATGGACATAATTAAGCCTTTTCAAGCTTTACAACAGATGCCCCATGCTCTACATAATTTCTTTCTGCTTCTTTCATATGTAATTTTCTCAATATATCCATTTAATGCTTTAGTCATATCATATCTTTGCATTATGTTTAGAGGAAATTCCTCATGATTCTTTCTTCTCATCCACCTTTTCCTAATGATTAACTTCCACTAGTTTGGAAAAAAAATCTTACTTTACATCTTCTGGAAATCTCTGTTTCAGAGAAAGTCTTAGAAAGCCTTAATGCTTCTCCATATTTTAATGATACAGGTCAAGGAGCAAACTCTTCCAATGTCCCCAAAATAAAAATTTTAAAAAAACCAAACCCTAAAAGTGTTTTTAGTGTAGGAAACTTGCAGAGTCTATTTTTTGCAGTAATGACTCTACTAGGAATTACCTTGTTTCGACAACAGTTCATACAGTCTCTTGTGAGTACAAGACTCGAGAGGGACTTCCAAAGATTTTCCTGTGGGTTTCTTTCCACCACTCTTCACTTACAGTATCTTTTAAGAAACACTGGAACAGCTTCTACAAGGACAACAATGTAATGGCTTCCTCTCACAATCAGCGAGGCCACAACTCAAGTGGTTTTATTCTTTTTTATATAAAATAAGCAAAAGAGGGAGAAAACTGCAAATGTCAGTGTGCAGAGACGCAGCATGAATTCACCACAGACAGACTCAGTGATATGAAAGCTGACGTTTTGCCA
Source organism: Chionis minor (assembly GCA_013398295.1). NCBI lineage: Eukaryota > Metazoa > Chordata > Aves > Charadriiformes > Chionidae > Chionis > Chionis minor. The sequence goes on from VZSF01008712.1 coordinate 66,207, forward strand.
TCTGTTTGTCTCCAATAAATGTCTTCCCTAGAAGATTTCTTGTCCCCTCACCTCCTCTTCTTCCCAACACCCATATGATCGAGCAGCCTCTGACCTGGGAACACTGCTGGGCCCGAGCGGCTGAGCTTGAAGCCGTATGTGCTGGAGCCGCTACAGCACACGCCACCACTTCCACCATGGCCCGCAGACCACAGCTGGGGCAGCGCCCGCAGGCAGTGCAAAGGAACGTGCAGTGCAGAGGACACCTGGGTGTCCACCACAATGGCATCTCACTGGGTGTTTCTACTGTGCTTAAATCTTGGCATCTGCACGCTAGATGATTAAAGAAAGAAAAGGAAATAGGGACTCAAATTTCCCAAGTGACTGAGGGCGAGTGTGAGTCAATTCTATACAGATTTTCAACCTACCAAATCAGGCTATTGACCCGTGGGTAAAGCAGCGCCAACAATATCTGTCCAACTTAAAAGGATGTTTCCTGCCATAATTATTTTATAATATGTCCTGCCCTGCTCAATAAATTATGGCTTCAAAACCTTCAAACCTTCTCACTTATTGCACCTTCCTGAACTGGTGGAATATCTTCCTTGTATACCCTACCAAGACGAAAAACCATCCTATTTTGTTCCATATGGCTGTTCTTACTGCATCTTCCTATCACCTTCAATCTATTTGCGTTTTCCTTTGCATCGACAACCTAGCATTGTTTTCCAAAACCGAGCAGAAATAAAAGCCCTACAAGTAGACAAACTGTCAAGCTGAAGGAGTAAAGGCTTTATGGCTCCCCTAAACACTTTGCATAAAGCAACAAGGAACATTTGAAAGTTAGCTGCAATGTCTAAAATTTTTACATGCAGTCTATTTGCATAGAAGATGCATGTTGCTATTTCAGTCACTACAGCTCAAATGCAACTGTCAGGCTGAACTACTTACAAGCAAGAAATAGATCTTCTTAGTCTGTGTGCTTGAGAATACTGAAGTGTTTGGAAAGAAATTAACAAAAAAATTATGGCTGAGGGAAATTTGAGCCAAATGAACAACCAAATACTTTACATGAGCAGCAAGGATAATATACCTTTTTTTTTTCCTTAGTATTTGGGTACTTACTGGGCAGTTCATCAATGCAGCAATATACAATAGCATTTACTGCGTGATCCATTTTCTATCTGATCACCAAACCACCATCAACTCAGTGTACAGAACACCAAGGAACAGCATGTGCCACAGTGGAAAAAAGGCATGTCTGAAAAGGCCACGAAACAGATACGCATCAGCAGAACTGGTCTGAAAGAGGTGGAGATTTTGGGAATGTGCTCCAGCCCTTCAGGAGTTAAGGTCCCTGCAGCATCTGAGAACTGGGATGGGCTTGCAATGCTCCTTAGTAAAAACCGTTCAGCAACACCTCTAAAAGTATCCAGAACAGGGACAACACAACTGTGAAGAATAGCATTAATGAGGAAAAAAAAAAAACAGCCCAAGAAAAGAATCCAGACAGACAACAAACTTTTAATGCCCTTTTCTTTATCTGTCTCTGTTCTGCCTATAAGCTCCAGATTCCTCTAAGATGTAACAGCATCCAACCTTCACAGCATGTTTACACTGTTCCCCAAGCGACTACTGGGGCTAGGTTTCCATAAGAAAACCCCACCTTTTTCCTGCCTGTCATTGTAGATGTCACATTTGACTGTCTTTATATTTTATAATACATCAGCCAGGCGCTGCTCCTACCAAAACCCAAATCTTCTGGGTGTTCCAAATTGTAATAGCTTTTACAACTACTGGGTTATTCTTTTCCTTTTAATAGTCTAAGACACTGAAAAGAGAAGAAAATACAAGTGTTGCCCACTAAGTACTATGTAACGACTCCAGCCACTGTATGCAATTTCATTTCATATATCCGGCTCTCTAAGGAAATAATGCTTCTCCAGCTGAGTTAAGGAGACATTTTCACGTCCATTCCCTTTTCCGAAGCCACAAGGGGAAAATCAGAGCGATGCACTTTTTAATGACTTTGGCATAACTAAAAGAAAACTTCACTCTATAAAAGGAAGCCTGGTTTCTCTCCTTATTTGGCAGTAAAACATGTACTGATTGTGAACATGGCTTGAATACAAAGTATATTGTAATTGAGCTGTATAAGCATTTTAGTTTTAAGATGGCACTTCTAATTTTTCTCTCTCCGTTGTATGATCCAAAGACCATGATAACTTAAAATTCAGAATTTCCAGTTGTTTACAAAGCAGACTTAGAGAGTTGAAAAGCGTATTGTTTAGAAGCCATTATTAATCTACAAATTACAATAAAAACAAGCAGCAAGGGTTATACATTGCTTTCAGTGATATTTAAATGCTGAGCTCCTGTATTATTTATTCACTTATTTTGAGAAAAACACATTGGAACAGAAAAATTATTACTGTACATGCAGTGTCAGTCAGTCTAGTCCAGTGTCCTCTCCCTTATCATGGCTTCAACTAGGCATTTTAAATAAAAAAATCCTGTTCCAGTCTGGTTTGAGATGGGATGCCCCAAGGGAGTTTTCTCCTATTGCCCAATAACTTGGAGAATGGCCTGTGGCCTAAATCTTTTCCAAAAGCTCTTTTTCTTTTTTTTTTTGGTTTTGTTTTGTTAATTTTTGTTGCCAAACTTTGAGTTTGTTGCTTCTCTTCTAGACCTTACTAAGCTCTTGGCTGTACCATTTCCCCCCAGGATATTTCTTTTCCACAGGGCTGTGACAAGGCAAAGTAAATGGCAAAATTAAAAAAGTAGCTGGAAAAATTAATAGAAAAAAATAATCATCCCTTACTCCTAAATGAGCAAGTCACCAAGTCTGGCTTTGGAAATTCCCCAAGCAAAGATCACAGGAAGCTGAGAGAATACTGTAAAGAAGCACCACTATCCACCTCTTCTCTGCTCCTCTGGGGACATGGGCTGTAGGCAGCAGGACAGCGGGTGACAGGCTATACGGACCTTAGGTCTCACCTCACCTGCCCGTGCTTATACAAGGGATTTCAGTCCAGAGGATTTAATCATTCTAATTACAGGGATAAACCTCACCGGCATGACCACAGCTTACAGACCTTGGGCATAAAATGAAAGTCAACTGGAAACTGTGTTTCAAATGGGCAGACGGTACATTTACCGGTTTAGACAAGACTGAGTTACTGAAACACTAAAACCGAAAGATCAGGCTAGAGATCTTCAGGTTAGATACAATTTCTCAGGTGAATGTAGAGCTGGAAATTCACCCACAATACAGAGGGCTAAATGCTTTTTGATTGGCTTTTGACACCAATGGAATGAATTTTTACCAAACGCCAATATTACTCAGAGGCTTCCGCAGCTACTGGCTTGAGTCTTGTCTCCACAGTTATCTGGGCTATGCAGGAGGAGGGGAGACGCTATCTCCGTGATAGAAATTCTGGGGAGCTGCCAAGGGGTGATGTGAAAGGATCCATTCATCCAGTGGTCAGCAGTGGGAATGCTTATGGGACTCAGGGACTACAGAACCACAGCACAGAGGAATGGCAAATCTGCACTCGTGTCCCACGTTATGTTCCCTGATGCACAGAGAATTTATGTTAGAAATCCAGGAGAAAAAATAAAACATGGCAGCAGGTTGTAATAGGCTAAAAGGTATTTAATTGTTTATACAGTCAAAGGGAACCATTGAACTAATAAATGGGTTGTTATTCCTGCGAGGGGAGGACAAGTGGCACATTAGCTCATTTTATTATTAAATTAATACCAGATTAGTGTGTTTAATTGATCTAAATTGTTCTAACCCAGCTGAGGTTGGCATGTTTGAACCAGCTTGATGCAGGCATGTCATAATTCATTAGTTATTTTCCTTATCCAGCTCAGGGAATTTGAGAAGAATCAGGTGCACCAGAGGAGCAAAAAGGCATAAGAGACCAACTGCTTTTCCCTGGCCATTTCTTTTCACCTTGCTACTTTAACTCTGCTGTCGATCACTATTGCCAGCTAGAGCTGAGCCCGCCAATCACTCTGACACTCTGCATTTCCCAAACCAGAGACTCTCCTGTGAAAACTGTTGGCTCGGATTTAAATATTATTTATCACAGTATTATTTTTACTATCTGGTATAGAATTTCTGCATGCACAAGATGAATGCTCATGAGCACTTCATTTTAACAGGAACATGATCAAATTGATAAATCCAGTGACAAGAGCAGCCAAAAAGTGTTATTCTATCCACCCACTGTGCTGAACATGTGACTCGATGTGTCACATTCTCTACGTACACTGTCTGAACCCAGTCTTACAGTACGCTTGACATTTTACAGAACAAAGAGATGGTGACCCAGGCAGAACAAAATTATACTTTTAGGTGCAAAGCCACTGGGACTCAACATATGGAGTTGCTGGAACTGCTGCAGGATTGACGTTATGTTACAACACTAGCAATAAAAAGGAAAAGCAAAATTATCAATAAAGGGGAAAAGAAGACCACTGCAATCAGATGGAAAAGATCTTCCACCTGCAGAGGTTGTTTAAATCTTTGGAAACACGATGTTTTGGTTAAAGCTGCTCCCTCAAACCACAAAGCTGTCAGTATTACTGATGTGTTGTGGGAAACACAGCACATTCTATTTTTCCTGAGACCTATGCAGGGTGGTTGAAGAGGGACACCGATCCAAGGACTTCAAAACTGTAGCTGATCATGATAACCCTCCAGCCACCATCCACACCCTCACTAACACGTGCAGGCTGGTAGAGGCTCCCACACCTTGCAGGGATGCTCTGCTGGCACAAGGCTTTGCTGCAGACGCCAGCTGGCGCAGGTCTTGGTCCCCAGCGCAACTGGGACCGACTGGGGCAGGGAAGTGCTGCTGTGCAGGGCAATTACTTTTGGGCTTGCTCCTGTAACATCCATCTGTGCCAAGCCCCAAGGAGGGAGCAAGCATCAGTCTGCCTAATGCCTCCCTTCCCACAAAAGCATCTTTGCAAACTGACTCCGGGGAGGAGCCATTCTGGACCAATAAACAGTCATCCTCAGGAGAGGGTTTCCTCCTCATTAGCTTCTCTTTCCTGGACTAGGGAGTTCTTCACTCAGATAACACTGGAAAACCATCACTGTGCAAAAATTCTCAGTGCTATGGTTAAAACAAGCTGAGGAAGGGGACAGCTTACCTTGCGTTGTCCCTCCCATGTGATTTCAAGAAGTTCATATCACGGTATCTGGACAGGAATGCTACTAGCTGGTCATTTGTCCTGCAAGAGAAAGAACAAAAGATGCACAAATGACTATGTTTAGAGTAATTTATATACTTATTGTTCTCATTTGGGGAACATCCGCAGACTCCTTGAAGGAGGCAGTTGTTGAAAAACCTTCCATCCTGCTGGTGAACTTCACTGCCTCCCTCTACTGAGGAAAGCATACTGGGAAAGAAGCACAGCTTTATTACATCTTAACAAATTTCCTATCAACTCTTGCAGATATTTTAAGCATTGTAACAGAGTATGTATTAACTAATACTGCTCAGCACTTTTTAAGTACTGAAATCCAGCTGTGAGATGACTGCATTGATAGTCCCATTTTATGTGCTTTGCTAAATCTTTCCTAGGGAATTTTGTTAAGTATCTATTCTATTGGCATTTTATTTGCTTTCATCCTTGTAATAGAGAAGAGGCCAATGTTGGAATGCATAAAGCAAGAGAATTTGGATGTCAAAATCCCAATATAATTAACAAGAACAAAGGAATTTAGAAGGCTAATTCCAATTAGCATGACTGGCCATCTGACACCAGTATTTTCAAAATTTCAGCTGACACATCCAAGAATGTATTTATGCTGGGCAGCTTTTGTGGTCTGTCATTTCTTTAACAATGGAGCAAAAATGTTCTCTATTTATCTAGGTCAGTATATTTAGGAAAACAGAATAAATCATATTAAAAAGATCTTCACCTCCTGAGTTGCATTCAAAACCACAACATTATAGATACAACACCACTTAAGCAATCGTCTGCAACAGAGTTGATGGTAGAAAAACGAAAGCTAACACAGTTGTCAATAGTACTGCATATTGAAAACCAGGACAATTACTATAAGCCACAGAAAACCAAGTTAAGCTGAACGCCTGTACAAAATGCATTTAACTTCTGGGGTCAGGCTGCAACAACTTGGAAATGTTATCAGCCAGTAAACTATCTTTGTATCTCATAAAACCAAATTCTTCCATCATTGCAGACAGCATTTAATTATTGAACTGATGAATAAAGAACTTAACCATTGATTTTATCTGGACGAAATCAAGTATCTGCCTATCAATCAGCCTGAACTCAGGCCGCAGGAGCCTGAGACCCTCCTCCTATGCTCACTCATGTAAGCTGTAATACCTCCCAGGGTCAGACTCTGCATCTCAATTTAGCAACCTCAGAAAACTGCTCTCTGTATAGTAAGCTGTGCAGATTTTCACATTTGCTGCTCCAGTGATTCTCCATCTTACTGGGATGAATAGGCATTTAGTGAATTTACTTAGCGATGCTTCCACATGAAATGGTTTCAATGGTTGACATCTTCGGGTGAGTTTCTAGGCAAAAACTGGCACGCAAAGATGGTCTTTAGAAATATAACCAAGTTTGGAAGTGCTTGAGCTTTAATTTCCTTACAGGACAAAAATCAAATCAACTGCAGTAACAATCCACACCACTCTATAAAACATCATCATTTCTAGATTGGTCACCAACCTGTCTGTATTTCACTATTCAGCAGTGCTCTACCAAGTGTATTTGGAGTGGGGGCTGCCATAGAAACTTTTCAATGCTTCTCACTTTTTAGATAATGCTTATAAATGCCCACATGATTTTTAGCTCTCAAAATAATTAATAATTGACATTTTGCCACTTCTTGAAAACATTGGCGGCATCTTGGTCTTAAACTTTGGATTTTTTTTAAAAAAAGAACTTATACAGAGTTTGACTTTCTGTCAGTTATGTATGCTTTTTTTCATGTGGTGACAACACGGAAATAAAGCATCACATTTCCATTTGGTAAAACTTTCCAATTATTTGACATTTAGATTTACGTGGTCAAGCAATTCTGTGCTCAGCATGGGAGCACATTGAATTTCTATTGCTCTTTCATTCAAACTGCTTCTTCTGGCCCCAATATCAAGAGGATGCTGCACATCACCTCCAAATTATTCCATCACATGACATTAAAAAGAAAATCAAAGGTATTGAACATGCCATAGATGCTACTGCAGTTGCTAAAATCCTCCTCATCTTTCAGAAAACTTTGCCTTCAGGGGTATATTTCCTAAATGCCTCTGGCACACATTGCTACCACACTTCTTTATGAACAGCAGCAGCAGCAGAGTCTACACCATCGCAGTGCCCAGTGCCTTTTGCACCAGCTAAATACAATGCCTCTGGCACTTCTTCTGAGAAATAATAAAGACATGGGCCTATTTTTTCTCTAAGTAAGGCAATGGAAAGCTGAGAATTTCAGCTGAAGACATCACTGGGAGCAGTATCAACTCCACACTGCCAAATTAAATTCTACTATAGCTCCACACGTTTCAGGGATAACTCACTGAGCATAAATCTGGCACAAAATCTTTTACTAACCATCATGGTATAACAGAACATAACAAGTGCAACATATTTCTATTATTTCCCTCCTAAGAAGGAAATAAAAAAAGTTATGGGGATAGGGAAAGTAGTTCATGCTACTGATTAAAATACACTAATATACATATCAAATTCCTGTCAGTTTCCCTAGTGTGTAACACAGCACGAATACAGATTAAGGAAAGAGCCTTTCCACGGTTGGTGCATGAGGCTGCATCCAACGGATACATCCACACAGCTCCCACTTTTCTTTCCTTTTGTTATTAAACTCCCTCGGAGGGCGAGGCACCAGGGAGGAGGATTAGTCAGCTGGTTACCTGTGCCATTAGCAGGGAGGGAGGATGATGCCAGAGCAGAGAGGCTGAGAGAAAATGCGCAGTTTTTAGGTGTGCAGCACACAGAGAAATATGAAACTAATCCTTCAGCGAGAAAGGGGAGTCCTATAGCAAGAAGGGAACTCAGAAGACATTGCCAAAGCAAAGCAAGGTCTGCTACTACTGCTTTCTCATGAGCTGCCCCTGGTCTGGGACAGAGGTGTCCCAGGGCACAAGCAGGCTAACCAGGCACTCAGTAAGCACACACGCATGCTGAGAATTGCAATAATTTCAGAATACGGCTTACACACTGGGGACTGAAATTGAAAACTGGAAAGAGACTAACACTGACTTTGTGTTTGCATTGTCTGAACGCGCTGGTAATTCTGCCCAGGAAGTGGTACGAGCACATCCCTGCGCACAAACACAGCCAAACACTGCAGAGAAAAAAAGGTAGTGCTGGACTTGCTGGCTTTAAGCAAACCCGCCAAGTCTTGGTGACTAATCCAAGCAAAGAACAGAGATCCCCTTAGTTTACAGCTGTGAAAATAGATTAAGAAAGTCTTTGGAGAATCTGAGAAAAGGAAAACAAGCAATTGTTACTTTTGGAAGATAATGAAGGCTAATGTAAATGTCCTTGATTCAGAAGGTACTTTAACGCATGGGCAGCTTGGAGGACGTCAGGAATAGCAGTCACTTGAATGGGAGTATTCATATGTCAAAACTTCTGCAATTGCATAACAATTTGGCTAAGTTAGATCAAAAGGTCAGAAACTTTTGGCAGCACACAGGTATGGAAACAAGATAATTTGATCCTGTGTAGGAATCAGATCAAGAAAAGAGCAACTGCTCTGTAGGATTCTGGGGCTGGACTCTGCTAGTTTAGTACCACATGGGCACTGCGTAGCGAGAGCCCACGTAGCCCCTGGGGCTTCCCCCCCACAGCCTGGACTGGGAGCCAGGGGGTTGCCCAGGCACGCAACAGGCTGCAGCTCTGCAGGCAGGCGAGACCCTGCTGATTGAAACAGGGAACAGTGACAGTAAGGAAAACTTCCTGGGGACCACAGATTGCTGCAACCCAAAAAGCCACCAACTTAACTGAAACCCAGCCCAAACTCCAGAGCCCACCCACAACGATGCTGCGGCTGAGGCAGTGCTGCCAAAAATCTCTTTTGGTTTCTTTTCTGCTTCAGCAGGCGAGGTTGTGGGTAGGAAGGTTCAGCTTGCCATCTGCTTCAAGTGAACTCACCAGTGAGGTCTTCCAAAAATGTCCTCCTTTCAGGTAAATCGCTGGACTGGGTTTATAAACTATTTCATTTATCAAGGACCACACTGGGCAATCTTGATTCAGACTTCATGAAAACCGCTAGGGGCTGCAGTGCATCTGCATGCAAAGTACAGACCATCTCTCTGTCTCCTAGTCACTCAATTTCTGATCTATCAGAAAGGTAAGGCTAAATAAATGTTTTTAGATGTTATGCATATATACAGTGTTTCTGCTTGGAAAGCATCTCTCATACTGGAGAATTCTTTTGTTACTGGCTCAAGGTTTGGGACAAAATCTAATGAAATCTATGGAAATCTCTCCTATGGTCTCTCTGGGCTTCAGACTTCTACAGCCAACTTCATTCTCTTCAGCCCTGCTTCATTAGCAGTGCCTGGGAAAGGCTTTTACTGCACTGGCTCTTGCCAGGTTGTTCTCAGCACTTCATTCACCAGGAATACCCCACATTGTCCCAACTTAGAAGTTTGTCATGAACTTACCCTGAATTACATGCACAAGCATGAGCTAGGGATAGCTGCTAAACTGAACCGAGACTAAATTGCATTTTTAACCATTATTTTCTGGCATTATTTTATTTTCTTCTCTTTTCCTACATACCTGCTCTTACATGCAAGCATCAGCACTGAAAAGTGGATTCTGCTATCCCTTCCAGGCAGCTGTAACTCACTTTAATCACAATTGTGGTTACTTGTAAATTACAATGCTGGAATATGAAAAGGTAGAGCAAGATAATTAAAACGTGGCTTTAAAATTGTTTAAACCAGACCTGCTCAGTCCTGATTCCACACTTTTCCAGAAGTGAAGAGCAAAGCCTCCTGGAAGTGACAGTATCTTGGCCTCATAGCAGTTTCTTTCCCCAAGCACTAATCTGATTTGAATGTGATTTTTGCCTTGAGTGCTTTTCTCCCTGTTGTAATCTTAATGTGTGGAAAAGATTTTTTCTTATGCATTTTCTACTCTGACAGATAAAAAATATACTAACACTTTTTTTATTGCGACATACATGAGACAAAAGGAACTTTCCACTACCCTGCCAACTAACACACTCCCAGCAAAAGAAATGTAAGTGTGCCTAGGTTGTGACAATTCACAGTACTGGTCACAGTAAGTAATTGCTATATTAACCATATGAACTCACCGAGACAACAGGCAACAGCAGGATCGGAGCTACTACAAGCTGCCTAACTTTTCCCCAGCAAACCACCCCACCACAGTTAGGTAAGTGTGTAACAGTTGACAGCTGCAGCAACCAGCAATCACCAAACCTGGGAGTCCTCACAACCGAGCACACACCGGCACCTACAGCACTGCTGACAATGCTTCTGCAGCCCCAGCACTGAGACTTTTTTCATAAATTTACCATATTTCGCAATGACAAAGGCAGCATTCCCTAAAGTGCTGAACTGAAAAAACTGCACTGCAGTGACTGTGAGGATGCTGTGCCATCACTCCAACAGCTGGGGTCTGAGGGGCAGCTCCAGAATTCAGGCAGCGGGTCTCACCAGACACCGACACACACACCTCTGCGCTGGGCCACACGCTTGCTTTCGGTGCAATTCAAACCGCCTAGGTTAGTACAGAACAACACGCCCACTTGTGAGGATATGGCACTCTGAAAATGGGTAAAATTATTACTCATGACTAATTTAGCATTATCTAAAGACAAGCCTGCTAACTGCTGCACGAGACCCAACAAAGAGGGACGTGAGTGCAGGAAGGGGGTTAGCCTTTGCCATGGTGAACAGTGCGGCGTCAGCGAATGTAGGGGTAGTTCTGCCGTGGTGTGGCATGCTGGAGAGGTAGGAAAGTATCACAAAAGCAGCTGAACAGACAAAAACCCAGAGCCACAAACATAAAGCGGAAAGTGTTTGGGAGAGTAGGGCAAGTAGGCTTCAATGTGGTTTGAAGCAGCAAAGAAGGGCCTCTGAAGCAAGGATGATGAAGGCAAATATATAGTCAGAGAGGTAAGTCAAAACTGTTACAAATTCTCTCAGTGCCCAAAGCTTTGGTATTTCCACCCATACCCGCCTGACTCCTCTCCACAGTTTCCTTCCCCAGGAACGCTGCAACTGCACAAAGGCACAGGCCTACAGAGCCCAGACGTACAGCCACCCTGGCAACTCTTTGCCAAGAAACTATTTCTAGAAGGTCCCTAGAGAAGAAAAAGACTTCAGAGAAGAAAACTGGAATTATGGAGCAAACTAATTTACTCAGAGTTATGCATGATATTAAACATGGTTAAACATGCAGATGTGCACACAAGAGCCTGGGCGTGGAAGAGCTGAGCGTCTTCGATTTTGCTACCTTCTTTTCCATAAATTCTAATAATTATGATTAAGCCCATTGATTTCAATAAATGATTAATTTAATCTTACTTAATGCATTATTGTAAAGTATTAGGACATGCCATTGCTGCCAAGACTGCTGTGGCAGAAGGAGAGTTCCTTCTCCAACTATTCCCAGCCTAGGGCTATCCTGCCCCTGCCGCCCTCTCTCTCCCTCTTGCGTGTTCAGACCCACCGGCTCAGCAGCTCCTGCAGCTGCCAGCAGCCCCACATCACCGCCAGGCACAGGGGAGGTGGGGAGGAAGGAGAGGAATCCAGGAGATTTCTTCTTTAAAAAGAATTATTGCAAATCCCTGCCTACACCTGTATAGCATCCAGTGCTTCGCTCCTGTGCCTGCTGGGGACGCAGCAGCACTTGGCAGGGAAGCTGGGTGAGTTCTTTCTATTCCAGTAAGGGACCCTGATCCGCACTGGCCCTTCCACCATGCCAGCTCGTAACACGTGTGGGGGTTTGTGCACAGCACGCACGTGTACCTAACCAAAGGATACAACAGCAGAATGATTCAGCAGAAAACAACAAAAACCAGACTTCTTCCAGAGGAAATGCTTATAGCAAGATGATCAACCGCGCTAATGCAGCATGGCAATATAGAAAAATCCCTCTCATTGCAGGGTTCAGCTTTCATACCCTGGATACGCAGCCTGACCCTCTCACTGATGCTCCCAACTCCTCCTCTCTCCCCAAAGGCAATTTAGTGCAAGGGGAGGCTCAGAGGAGCCTGACCCTGGCTGTAGCAGGAAAAAAAGACTCTGCCATTTAAAAATGCAAAGAAAAGAGAAGGCTATATTTAGCCCTCGCTATCTATCACAGAACAAATATCACCATGGTAGACATTTCTCAGAGAAGCCGATTCCCATAACAGTAGTCATTCGTAAACCGTACCATAAAAATGAGAATGACAGACACGATTTCAGAGGCCAACTGCACGTGGAAGGCTCTAGGTCACTGTTTACACCTCTGCTTTTACAGCAGTGTTGTCTTAACTGGTTTGTTTTGTCTTTCAAATCAGGTTTAGCAGAGGAACAAGATAATGGAAGAAAACTATTGCCTTAGCAGCTCAGCTGGCTCGAGTACTTGAGAGATTAGAGTTCTGCTCCAGCAACAGCACTGCCATCTGGGCTGGGAAGTCGCACCCGTGTATTTCAAAGCATTAGCTTTCTGCATTTTGATGCTCCAGGCACTGATCAGTCATCATATGGGATGCAGCTATGCTCAATGCAGCTCTGCCAGCGTTGTATGCCTCTCTCAAGACATTTTATTAGCAATACAATCATCTTTGCTGTACTTTCAATTACTACTTCCCATTCAACCATTGTCTGTTTCCTATGGAAAAGAAAAGAACTAACATAGTCACAAAAGAGTGAAAGTCTTCTTTAAATGTCATGCTGCTGAATAAACCTCTTCCTAGTGAGAGTACATAAATGCTTGGGTACAAAGGAGATCTACTGAGAGAAAAAGAATATACTCTGGCGTCTGCTTCCTGAGCCACTCCACAACCTATTTTCTATAAATTCAAGGCTTTAGATGGCATTCATAAAATAAATAAATAAGCCCACTGCTGACAAGCAGCAGCACATGCTTAAATGAAAATCCTAAAGAGACCATATAAGAGAATTCCACCAAGGATTAATGAACAAATGTGATTAAAAGTATCTACAGCTCTGGACTGCAGCCAAAATGCTGCCAGCAGTATTTGATATGTAAATGCTTAAAACATGTGCTATGTGCACAGCCGTTGATGCAAAGCCTCTATAGAGTTTCTTCATCTAATTAGAGATATTGGTTTAGCAAACTTTGGAGTTTATAAAAACCCTCAACATCTCATTATTCTTTTAAAATAGAATATTCATTTGTTTGGAATGTTTTCCAGCCATATCCCATGAAACCCTGAAACGCCTTTGGCTAATGAAAAACTCCAGCCCTGTATCAGCTAATAAACCCTACAGTTTTTATGATAATAAAATACTCACTACACGCACTCATTAAAACTTTGTAACTTGTTGCTTTTGACTTTTTTTAGCTATTTGCTAGGCATAAAGTATTCTACTCAATTTCCAAAATTATTTTATAGTGCAATTTCAACACACTCATTTGAATTACCCAGGATCTTATCAAACACACTACACTATGGTGCAGTAACTGTCTCTGATTCAGTAAAGCACTTAACAGCACCTGCTTAACTGCAGCACATTTACAGTTCTCCTGAAATGATGCAACTTTCACGCTATATTCTCATAAATTCCTTTATGGGTAAGGGTCTACGTGTCCATGTGTTAGGAAGCAGCATATGCAATGATTACACACAAGAGCTGAGAGTTGTCCTTTAACTGATCTTAGGTCTCTTAAGCACACAAGTACGCTTATTAAGGAGACTTTTCCAGAGAGGTCAAATCCAGTTGTACCTCAAGTTGCCCATCGCTACTACAGATATATCACACAACTCACTGACGGTTTCAGATTTAACTCATCGATGTTTACAAAAGATTTTTTAAAAATCCCCTTGGTACCAGGAGAACCTCTGGACTGATCTTAGGAACTCATTTGTCCGTGGCAATAATATTTTCTGAACATCCCTACTGCTGTGACAAAAAGTACAGGCATAAGAAAAACACCATCGTGTAGTACCATTTCATATGCAGCTCTTTTGTTCCCCACTTTTAAAGCAATCTATGTATTTTACAGTAAAATTATGAAATGCATTATTTAAAGGAGTTTTCCTTTCATAAATCTAATTTTATGCAATCATTATGCTTAGATTATAGGTATGCTTATCAACAATAAATGCACTGAAAAAACAGTTGAAAAACAAAAGCTTCCGAAGCTCCTTCCAAACGTGCAACTGCTCAGAACCCTGTACACATGAAAATAATTGAAGAAAACCAGTCACATGCAGGATTAATTATTCCCTAAATAACCTAGTGTTGATGGATCCAACTCAGAGGCATTTTGCTAGAAAGGAAGGATAACTTTTACCCTGATTTGTTGAACAATTTTCTATTTATTTCTCTATTTAAATTTATGAATGATCAGCACATCACCATTAGTATATTTTTTGTTTTCATCTTGCTAACCCAGAGCTTGAGTGCCTGACACATAGCCTTTGCTAAAGAGGCCTATAATTGCATACTTTGAACCAGTATTTTTAAGTAAAGTGAGAGATGTGTGTCCAACTTAGATAAGGGCTAGAAACCATTATAAAGGTATATATTGTATTAAAGCAACATTCCTTCCCCACTACATTCACAAGAAATGTCAGTTTAGTTGAACCGCATGTATAGAAGAAAGCTCATTTTCATCAGTGCTGGCAAAAACTGTTCATCAAGCCTTGCTGGCATTCCCATTATTTGCATTTGGAAATTAAAATAACACAGATTGGTGAAGAGAAAATTCAGAAATGTGGGGTTTAGACACTTCAAATTATAGCCTAATCCAAAATGTTTAGCATTTTTGGATAAGTAACAGAGTTTTGATGCTTACTCAGCATGATCTCAGTTCCAAACATGAGTTGGCTTTCCTAAACTAAGGTGCCAATCTTGAGTAAGCAGATTTCCTTTTGGCATTGGTGCATTTCATGTTCACAAGCAGAAGTTTCTGTTCATGGACATAAAAAAAAGAGAAAACATTGTAAAAGCTATTTAACAGAGACAGCTGCCATGTTTGCCTGCTCCCCACTTCAGCCTCCATCTGCCTGGAGCACAAACAATTTGCCTAGCCATATTTTAGTCTGTTTACCTTGGCTCTGCACATTTACAGTTTTGTTTCCAGCCTTTTCTGGCTTTTGAGCCCACCAACAAAAATCTGCAAACTGAAAAAGTAGCCTAACATACAACATTCTGTTTTAATTTTTGTTCTCTGGTAGAGTCAATGGTTAAATATTATCACCCCTGCTGTGCTTAACAGGCATGTAAGGGATAAGCCATATATGTTTTGGATCTCTTCTGCCTTTGCAGACAGGATACAACATCCTCCAGAGTGGAAGGTATCTGACTCTGGTCCAATCAGGGGCCCATGGAGGGGTTCAGCTGTCGCTCCAGAGCCAGGCCAGGATCCTCGGCCGTAACGCGACAGCTCTGATCAACTCCACTCTCCCCTGAGCGACATAATCCATTACTCGTTCTTGTCCGTATTTACTCTCTATGCCACATGGCAGAGTTTCAGAAGATAAGCCAACAAGTCACTGCTCTGGTTCAAAATGAGTTCTTCCCAAATTAATGACACAAAGGGAGGAGAAGCATCAGCGCCAGCAGGGGCAGGTAAGCTCGCACGTATTGAGAACTTCATGGGAAACTTGTCACGCGCAGTCAGCTGGGTTCAGACAAAGTACAATGAGGCCAATGTTCCTAGTCCCTTTAGCTGACCTTCCACTAATAGCTGCCGTTAACACTTTAGTCAGCAACTTTCCAAGGTAGCTGTGGTTAGGATAAATGGAAAGAACTGTGATTGTCAAGATAAAACCGCACCAGTTAGGCGGGTGACATCACTAAATCCAAGTCTGAATGTTTTCAAACTTTTTCTATTAAGACTGTACGATGTGATTGAATGCAGAGTGCAAAGCTAATGAACACACGCTAGTCTCTGAAAATTCAGTGGGAAAAGGCTATTTTAATGTTACACTGCCAAAGGTCTACTATATTTTACATTCCCACCTATAAGGAAGTTGAGTGTTGACGTAAGCAATCATTTTGATAGACAGTGAGCAGGAAGCAGCAGTGTACCTGAATAGGTCAGCTACACAGCTTTAAGCCATGGCGGTATTTACACTGAGATGCATGTTTAAAGAGGATGCATGCCCAGAACGTCTAAATTTAATGATGCTATTTACTTAATGTTAACCCCACGAGGAAAAAAAAACCCCCAACATCTCGGATGTTATTTTCTCTCTTTTCAGTGTATTCTTACTTAACAACTTCTACGATAATAAGGGTTTTCTCCCACTAGAAAAAGTAACTTGTGGAATGACAGAAACATTAGTAAATGCACTTTCTGCTCCTTCTTCTACCAGGTGCATGTTGGAAGAAAGCAGTACACAAATTACCATGACTTTGTTCTTTAAAATACTAATATTCTTAGTGACCTCAATGGTGAAGCAAGTTCCCTCTTGCAATTCCTTTAATCAATGAAAAAATACTTTTTTTCTATCCTTTTTTCAGCTGATAAAGCCTTATGCAAAAGACAGCATTTCATTCTGTTTTCATACCTATAATACTCAAAAAATCAGTGTACTGCACTCAGTTTACACTAGCATAAGCCAGAGCATAAACCTGGCTCTGTGTTCTTGGAATGGACTATGGGAAATCATAACAGAAGTTTTGTGGTGTTCCCTAGTTTTGAGGCCGCCTGGTTAGGCTGTGAAGGTATGTTTTTAGCATATGCAGACAGTATGTTAATACACTAAAGTTAGCACTGTCTTCCTATCACTCTGAGAACTGCTCTGTTTTTCCTTGCTTACATGTTTCATAGTAGGTAATTCTCCATAGGAAAAATTCCTGAGCAACCTTTTTTTTTCCATAAGGCCTATTCATTAATGTGTCAGAGTGGCAGAAAATGTAATTGCTACCTATTACTACATGACTTCTAACAGCTGCTGAAATGTATTCGCCAAGATAACTTACTTTTCAAAGTCGCCTTTACCTGCTATTACAGTAACGAGCCATTCCGCTACTAATCAACTGCATCAATGCAGAGATCAATATGGAAAACCACTACATTTAACAAGCCAACACACAAACCCTCGAGGGACCAAAACACAGGCGCATCCTCCTGTCGATGCTAGGGTATCACTGGTAAGGATGCAGCACTACAGAGAGACAAGACAGACATAACTATTCTATCTCACAAAAAGAACTGAGCCCACTTAATATACTTGCTGAAAAGCATCTAAAAAACCCCCCAAAACTAGTGAAATACTTGCCTAAGCAGCTGCTAATACCCAAGGATATTTAAATATTAAAACCAAACATTATAGATTTTTAGGTTTATCAAAGCACTGGGATCTTATTTAGTACAGAATGATGCTCCGTGCTTTGTGTTTTTTCAGTGTGTCTGCCGTTGCATATTCATGTAGAACCTCATCTGCCTACACAATACATCCCATTTTGATCAAAACAAAAATCACTGATTAAATAAACAAGTGGAGTGAGCTGCAGAAATGATCAAGTCCATTACTCAAATTAGTGAGACTTTGTTTAAAAGAAAAAAATCTAGATATTGGTCTGAGTGGGATCTTTTTGTTTGTTTATACTGTGTATATTTTACATGGCATATTTTATATTCAGCAATTTTTTTCACCATCTCCAAAATTAAATTACTGAGAGTTTTGTGTAAAAGAGAAGAAATTAAAATTAAATATGAGCATAGAGATTTAAAGCAACCATTCACTTCATCTAATTTATACATCCCTACATCCATCTGAAATTTTATTTGTACAAGTCAATAAGAAAAATGATTTTTTCATTAGGTCGAGTAATTATAATAAAAAATGCTCAGTTTCTTCCAAGAAAATGGGAAGAAAGAGACCTTGAGAATGTTTTATGTGAAATAAACTCAGACACAAGCAGTATTAACACCACTGCCTCCTCCACCCTGCACAACATTGCAGAGCTTTGCCTTCAGATCGTGGCATCTGTCAGTCTGGGGGTGTGATCCTGCTGTCCTGTCCAAGTGGAGACGCTCTGGCACCTGTGAAGAAACACAGCCGCACGCACGGGACTCCCCTCCTGAGACATCTCACCTTGGGGCTAGGATCCTCCTCATCACACGCAGAAGGAAAACAAGAGGGTGACACGTGTACAAGTATCGGGCTAGGGCAGGCTGTGTGCCAAGGATGGATCTACCCAGCAGATCCACCTTGGATTTAAAGCCTATCCTTGTGGACTCTGTGTTCCTCAACCAGCTGTGACACTCTTGCAACTCATGAGAAATTTTTGCTTTCCTGGATAGTCGTTAAGGTGCCACTTTTCCAGCTTAACTGGTAAATTTTGGCCGTTTCTCAGTTTCTGAAACGTAACTTGCTCTTGCTCTGGCTATGTGCTCCCCATGGGCTGTGATTCACCCCGTCGCCCCACCCTCACCCCTTTGTCATATCAGGAAACACAGAGCCATCCACTTGTATCTTCCCCACATCACTTTCAAAATCGGCACATGCCTGGCAAAACACCAAAGAGGGGTTCACTGCAGGACTCAAGTGAAAACTTGAGTGCTCACGCAAAGCTTGCAAGCAGCAGGAAACCTGAGACCAACATCGCACTACTGGAAAAAGCAGCAGGAAAGGCCTTTCTGAGAGGCCACAATGTATAGCTTAGTTGCTCAATATTGGTATCTGGTCTTACCATCTCCCTGTTTAATTTGCGGCATAAACCTAGACAAAAAGTGGCTAACATAGTTTCAACATTGCTCTGAGAGCAGATGGTCCTTCTGATGCAGCGGGGAAGATTTATCTGGGTAAATAAACTTTTTTCTTTTTTCATCCCACAATTTCCAAGGAAAAAGCAAGAGGAAATACACACTCATCCAATGATGAGCTTCAATCTCCTAACTAGAGTTATCCCAAGAAATGAGTGGTGGGACCCCACTAGCAGAGGGGCTGTGCAGTGCTCTCTGCCCCAGGGACGCAGCTGAGAGCCCGTCCTCCCCCTGGCGAGACCGTGCTGCTGAGGCCCTTTCACAAACCTCATCTGAAAGTAAAGCGAATTAGAGTAAACCAGGCCCTTCCCAAAGCTCCTCATGAGCCTGCCACTCCCTTTGACCCCTGAGCTGTCGGAGCGCATCAGTTCAAAGGACCAGAAGGCAAAATGAGGAGAACAGGGTCAGGCTAATGGGATTTAACATTAATTCTGCACCAAGCCTGAAAACATGGAAGAACAGGGCCTGGGGGGTGAAAGGGATAATGAACTGAGAGCTGATGGAAGGAAACTTAATTGGTTTTAGCAACAGAAGGTCACATTTTGTTACCTTTATTTGGGCTGAGCAATAATCTTATTTTGACAATTTGTGCCAGCTGATGACCTGCCCTACTCTTCACTGGGACTGTTTTTGAGTAAGTCAGTGAGGAATGCAGCACTGGGATGAGGGGCACAAACATGTGCCAGAGAGGAGGTCTGAGCAAGAAACCTACAAAGGGAACAGAGAGATCCATTAACTGATACAACTGAGGCTGATGAGAAGACGACTAGGAAGGTGGGAGGCTGATGTTCCCACTCACTGCTGTGCTCAACAGAGCTGCAACCAATACAGCCTTATTTATCATGAGATCAGAAGAGAATCAGTGGTTCATGTTGACTCAAGAAAAGACTATATAAAAGGCACGTGAATTTAAGGTAGGCAGTGTGTCACCAGCTAATCTCCTGACCCTGCCAAGCCCTGCTGCCTACTGGACAGGAGGTGACCTGGAGCAACGTCCTGGCTGCCTCTCCCCTACTGGGTTGCAATGGCTTACAAACCTGGAGGTGCTCTGGGCACTTTGTGATGATACACTTGGTGGACAAAGGCAGAGCAACGGACGTCATCTACCTGGACTTAAGCAAAGCATTTGACACTGTCCCGCATGACATCCTAGTCTCCAAATTGGAGAGTCACGGGTTCGATGAATGGACCACTCGGTGGATAAGGAACTGGTTGGATGGCCGCACTCAAAGGGTTGTGGTTAATGGGTCAATGTCCACGTGGCGGCCAGTGACGAGTGGTGTCCCGCAAGGGTCAGTACTGGGACCAGTGCTATTTAACATCTTTGTTGGAGACATGGACAGTGGGATAGAGTGCACCCTCAGCAAGTTTGTTGATGACACCAAGCTCGGTGGCGCGGTTGACACACTGGAGGGAAGGGATGCCATCCAGAGGGACCTGGACAGGCTTGAGAGGTGGGCTAATGCAAATGGCATGAAGTTCAACCAAGCCAAGTGCAGAGTCCTACACCTGGGACGTGGCAATCCCAGGCATAAATACAGGCTGGGCAGAGAATGGCTGGAGAGCAGCCCTGAGGAGAAGGACTTGGGAGTGCTCATGGATGAGAAGCTCAACATGAGCCGGCAGTGCGCGCTGGCAGCCCAGAAAGCCAACCGTATCCTGGGTTGCATCAAAAGAAGCGTGGCCAGCAGGGCACGGGAGGTGATTCTCCCCCTCTACTCTGCGCTTGTGAGACCCCACCTGGAGTACTGTGTCCAGCTCTGGAGTCCTCAACATAGAAAGGACATGGAACTGTTGGAACAGGTCCAGCGAAGGGCCACTAAGATGATTAGAGGGATGGAGCACCTCTCCTATGAGGACAGGCTGAGAGAGCTGGGGCTGTTCAGCCTGGAGAAGAGAAGGCTCCGGGGAGACCTGATAGCAGCCTTTCAGTATCTGAAGGGAGCCTACAGGAGAGCTGGAAAGGGACTCTTTGTCAGGAAGTCTAGTGATAGGACAAGGGGTAATGGTTTTAAATTGGAAGAGGGGAGATTTAGATTAGATATTAGGAAGAAGTTCTTTACTGTGAGGGTGGTGAGGCACTGGAACAGGTTGCCCAGAGAAGTTGTGGATGCCCCATCCCTGGAAGTGTTTAAGGCCAGGCTGGATGGGGCTTTGAGCAACCTGCTCTAGTGAGAGGTGTCCCTGCCCATGGCAGGGGGGTTGGAACTTGATGATCTTTAAGGTCCCTTCCAACTCTAACCATTCTATGATTCTATGATTCTATACCCAGCTCTGGTATCTCTTGACACACCACATGTACCAGTTTCACATACAGAAGAAAGACCAGGGTGTTTCAGCCTCCAGCTACAGTTCTGTAGCTGCCACCAGCGATATGACTTGAGCCCTGCAGGAAGAGTTTCAGTGCCTACATGATACCACCCCTATGAAGGTTAAGCAATGACATTGACCCTCATAGAGCACGCATAGCCACAGTCCCTGCAAGCTCTTGCCACGGAAACCATCTGGAAGCTACCTGACTGGCATGGTACATCCCATCTTCAGAATGCAATGATCTGAGTTAGTGCTAAAACCTCCTCCAAGGCTGCTCCTATATTTAAAGCCATAATGTGACACAAGTAACGAATTTGGGTTTATAGACATTTTAGTCTTCAACTGCCCCAAGAATGCATTGTTCCAAGATTACTTGCTAGAAATTATTTTGGGGCAGCAAACTTTTAAAGAGATTGACTTTGTATTTGGAAAAGACTTGGCCCCAAACCAGTTCCTAATGTGGCAAAGAGTGCAATTATCCTGATTAAAGGTTAGGGATGCTTGTGCCTACAGCTGGTTCATCAAGTAATGCTGAATGATGGATATAATTAAATGGTGTGCGGCAGAGTGGAATGTGTGCTACAATGAACCATTTAGGGCCTTATCCCCTCCGATCAGCCTGAAACTACAGAATTGCAGTCACAAATATAGTCGATGGTATTTAGCACCACTAGTTATGTATATAGAGATTCACGAGTACTGTATAAATGCATTGCAACTAATAGTGCTATGCAGGATCAGCAGAAATCAAGTATTCAGTTGTAATAAGGTGCAACTCTAAAAGCCAACTAGCCACTAATTCTACCTGGGATTGCACAGCAAACTGTAGATCTTGAATTTCTGCACCACCAGGTCAAAGCTTCCACAAGATGTCAAGATGTAAAGTTTTGACTAGTTGGCACAAGTCAGGACTACCAAAAAAAAAAAAAAAAAAAAACCATCAAAAAAACTCCAAAACAACTTGGGAGAAAGAGCCACATTCTGCAGCACATCCCAAAGGACAAAGCACGCCCAGAGGTGCCCTGGTCTCTTCTGATCCACCCAAGCTCCGTAGCACTGAACATGCACACAGGTATTGCTCTTGGTCTACAGACATGTGAGAGCTAAGCCAGGCCCCCTCTGCAGCATTTATAGACTGATGAAGTGGAGTTTGCTCCCTGCAGAAGAGAAGGACAGTGAAGAAGCCTCGTAAACAACTCCCATGTAAAGGAGTGCACTAGAAGCACTCAGCTTCGTGCTTCCCACCCTGTCCTACAACCACCCTCCTCCGTCCCACAGCTCCTGGAACTTGTGGACTGAAGCATCAGCATACGGCATGGTCTTAGCGACTTCACTGAGTGACAGCAGCAGGCAGGCAGAGCAACGCCGGATGCCTCTGTATAAGTTAATACGAGATTTCCTGTCAACGCTCCCTATAAATCCCAGGGAGTGAGGCAGCTGGTGGCCAGCTGACTCTAACCTTGCACCGCCATTCTGGGGAAAAAGGAATTTCCACCAGATCAGAGTAAAGGGAAGAGGCAGTTGGGACTGTACACTTGTGCCACCCTTGCTCTGTAACCACAGTGGGTTACTACTGCATTGTATTTATAAAAAAGCACTTTTGTAAAGATATCTCTTGTCCCAAAGCAGCTTTAATTCTGTTGCAAAGTATTTCATTCAAATCAGCCCTTCAACTCATTCACATGCAGTAATCCTGAATAAAAAAAGTCAAATTGCATAACAGATTATGAAGACAAGACCAGAATTTATGTATAAATTGGTTGAAGAATCTTTAACATCAAATACTACTCAACTCTTACAATTTTAGCCCTGTTCTGAAGGAAAAGAGTTCATCTGTTCCTCTCCTTTCTATTTCAATATCACCACTAAAAGACTGAATCAGAACAACTTTTTTGCTCACCCTTTAATGGCCTTTGGGTTTGCAACTACTTAAGAGTAACTTGGGAAAGGTATAATAGCACATGTTGTTGTTTCATCTTTACTTTGAACTGCCACCAGATATTATTTTGCAGATGTTTTATTGTAAGTTGCATCCCGAAATCTAAACAAAAAAGTGTCTTAATGGCAATTTCAACAGATTTTTAATTTCCTGAGAGAATTCAGCAAGGCCACAAAGGGAGAGCATGTTTAAAATGCAGTGCTATAATAGGAATGTTTCCCTCTTTCAAGCAGTTCTAGCTTTTGGAATTTGATGATTTTACTCAACTTTCTTAAAAAAACCCAAACCAACCACCACCCAAAACTCATCTGAGAAGCGGTTAAAGTTTTTGCTCATAAAACCCAGTTAAACACCACAAGGACCTGCTTTTTTTCTGCAAATTCTGCACCTCACAATCAAAGCCACAGAGCAAAAGCCACTTGAAGCAAAGCTGCAGGAGACTGCCCAGAAAGCTGAACCTGGCATTTCCCCTAATGACCAACATCTCGCTACACCCTCAAACCCCACAAGAGCTTCTTGCCCAGGAATGCAACGAGCAGCTGAGTACCATGGGAAGGGCTTGCCAGTATGAGACAGCTAGTGGGGAATTTTGCTAACCATGGATTTAAAGTACACAGAACCATTCTGCACTAAGGACCCTTTTTTTGACTTGGTTACCCCAGACTATTTGTCCATAAAGACAAGTTGTAAGTGAAAAACAGGTTTCATAAATAGCCCTGGAGCTATGAAGGAGAACTAGCTGAGCTGGCAAGATCCCTCATACAGCTCAATGCCTTCCTCAGCCCCAACACATCAATTACCCTTACAAAAACACTATTCTAGACATTATTCTAGCATCCTGAAGACAAAAGACGTAACTGTGTTGCCTAGGAACCAATGGTGCACATTATCAAAACATTTGTACTGTTATTGTTTATAGATCAGGCTGAATGGCATCCAGTGAAAACTCACATTTAATTCTCTTTTAGGAGATAATACTTTTTTCTCTCAGTCATAAATAAGTAGGGAAAAAAATAAAATTGCATCCAGAAAGTAAAAGGTAAACAAATAAAAACCTTTTGGCTCTTTGCTGGAGAACCTCCCTGCGAGCAGTCCCAGAGCCAAGACAGAAGAGGAGCGGACACCAGCCAGGCAGCCCAGCAAGTGCTCAGATGCTGCACTGCCCATCAAACTGCAAAGCTTGGCATCTGGGGCTTTCATCTGCCAGGCAGTCCTCCGAGTGGTCGCAGACGCTGGCTCAGATGCTTCAGTTCACATAGGAAGAGATGAAGGGCTGAATGGTGAGCACTGTAATCCACAAGATAACGTGCTGCCAAGTACAAAGGTACTTTGAGTAATACTGCTATTCTGAAAATGTGCTTTATTGATGCTTCTTTAACCTGCATCTACTACAGAGATGCCTGGATAGCCAAACCAGCCTCTAATTTGGGGCACGTTTATTTCTGTTGCCAGACTGAGGCTGCTATGGAGAACGTTTCAGAAGTACCAAATATCAAAAAAAGTGACTAAGAGATGCAGATTTCACAATTCTCCAAAAGCAAAAAGCTGCTTTATAGCCTTAAACCCAGGAGGGGAGGTGGAGAAAGAGTAACCTCAGCTGCTGTGGCTGCAGAGAAAGGGTGGGTCTCCCATCTCTAACGTTTGCCAGGTTGAAGAAAATATTATGTTAACACCAGATGTAAATAAAATTTTTAAGCCACAATAATTTCAACATTTCACTCCACCCATTTGTGACCACGCACAAAAACACTGCTTTGCCAACCACTGATAATTTAACAGTAAAACAGAGATGTGGGATAGCAAACCAAAAAGATAACCTTCGAAACATATATAAATCTCAAGCACAAGTGCTGGCAAAGTGAGGAAAGAGGAGGAGAAAAGGTTATTTGAGGGCCTTAAGAAAAAAGCGCATCTGAAATTCTCACAGAATGCAGATTCAAGAAAAACACTGATAAAGTTCCTTTTTGGACAGGAAAAAAGATTCCCTGTGAAGCATTAAGAGTGGATTGACATCTGGCTTGCCAGATAAAGATATTCTGAGCAAACAAAGCTGCGTACAATGTCAGCTACAATACTGAGATAAAAACCTCAGGCGCTGGCATCTTAACAGATGTACTGCAAAAGCTACCTGCGCTGTACTCCCATCTAGATGTACAGATATGATTTACCCGTGCTTCAGTTCAGGATAACATTCAAAAGAGCACTTTAAAGAGTGCTGTATTATTTGCCTAGTGCCTGGTATATTAGCCTAGTGGCAAGGCCTGCATTTCAGAGCAGCATTGAAACAGGTGGCTTCATATGGGGCGTAAGGTCAAGTTCAGCCTTGGAAAGTCCATATCCTTTATACAGGCTTTCATGTCCAACACCAGTTTACGTATTTCCAGGAAGAAAAGATCCATAAGAGACAGCTCTGAAATATGAATCTCAATGAGATACAGAATTGTTAAATTAAGTCAAATTGATGAGAAGTCAGACAGCAAGAGAGCGTGGAATTGCCTTTTGAGGCAATGGCTTTGGTGATTCTAATTGCCACTACACAGCTTCCACCAGCCCTGCAGGCTTTGGGATTTCTCAGTTCCTAACAATCAAGAGGGCACAACCAGGTCTCTGATGTTTCTCACAAAGCCAGAGTGCTGTATGTGAAAGCTAAGTTCTTGGTTTCAGTTCTAAGAAGAGATTTTCCTGCATTTCCAATATTGCATTTCAAGCCTGCACATTGCAAAAGCTAGACTTTTTTGCAAAAGCAGACGGACAGCTTGAGTCAGGTTTACTCACTCCACGCAAACTGTATTTCTTTCACTTTTTCCTCCCAGTCACCTGCTTCAAAGGTTCTGTCATTTGGTCAACTGACCAAGTGAAATCTGGGCAGGCCATAGTAAATTTGACAGAGCAAAACTCATTCATGATGTAGCTGATATAGATTGGTAGTCATCCATGTTTTGCAGGGGGTGATTCTGCGCCAGTGGCTAAAACAAGGAAATTGCTGTTCTCCCAGGTAGTTCTGGCACCTGAAAAATAACTTGAAAGAGTGCTGGAACATTTTTGCCAGAGGTTGAACTTATTTCTAAAACCTGTTGGTTATAATTATTTCCGCTTACTACCAGAATGAAAACCTGAAGACCTATTCCATCCACTCCCACCTTTTCAGTTTTGGCAAACGCTTTGCTGCCCAGGGACCTCGTTCAGAAGTCATCACTTTGGTTTTGCATTAACCAATACTTCATCTATCTGCTCACAGAGGAGAAGAATTTTAAATAATTAATTTTTCTTACAGCCATTTTGCCTTCAGTTTCCTTTCTTGATACCCAAAGGCAGCAGCCCTGGTATAGCCCCAGTGCAGGACCTGGCCACGTAAGTTATTAGAGGTGAAATCTGTAAAGACGACGGATGAGTGAAAGAAAAGCTTTATCACTACTAGGCTGTCTACCACATTCGGATTTGTAAGGAGTTCAAATAAAACTGTTGATTTTGGGTGGTTATCTTTGCTAACAACTCTTCTAAAGAGTCAGAAGTGCAGGTCTGCTGGAGGAAATGCAGGACAGTGTCAGACTGCCTGTCTGCTGCTGGCCGACTGGGAAACATCGACCTGAGAAAAAGGTTTACTTACTTCAAAGGGCATCCCTCAAGTTTCTAAAGAAGCATTTAAATCTTTAGGTGAATATTGCTATTTAGCATTAAGTATGTCACCTTGACCATCGGAGGACAACACGATGAAACAGGAGCAGGTCAGTCAGTAGTTCTCTGCTAGCTCATTTTTCTTAATTTCTGAGCATGATTCTGACTGACAAAGACGATCTCCATAAATTACGCCAAATTGCCACCTATTTAGAGGACTAGTGCCAGTCAGATCATCCCATTTACTCCCTGGGTTTCGTAGCCACCTTTTCCCCAGGTGCTATGTGTATTCTGATGCATATTTCACTCAAGTTCCAGACCAAAACGTCTATTGAATGTGTCTCATTTAACCAAGTGTTCACAACACAGGCTTTTATGGAAAATAGGGCTATGCATCCTTTATCCTAAAATAGCGCCGAACAGCAAAACATAAGTAGTGTCACTGGGCTTTTTAAATTCCTTTGTTAGACCTGATTGCTCATAATGGAGAATGTAATTGTATCTGCATTCCTGGCTCCATCAATAGGCCACTCTATTTTCTTACTATTCTGAAGCACTCCCCAAGCTTCTGCTAATAATTTTGCTTGACCTTTATTAAAGACCAAGCATTAGCTGGCAATTAGATTTGGTGATCCCTTCGGTGACTGAGGCTCAGTGATTTACTGTAAATTATAAATAGTTCAAATGTTTCATTATGCTTATTCTTTATACAAGCTTTGTGGCCAGGTAAGCACTGACATGACATTCACTGTTAAATGATCTCATTAAACTTCTTAATTTAAGTGGTGCAACACCTCACCTGCCACATTATCCAAGGACTCCTGCAATGCACATTAAACATACAGCATCAATAGATGCTCTACCGTAGTTCACCTTGTTGGGAGTGAAATTTCAGTCCCTGAACATAAGGTTGACTACCTGATGCTGCTTGTCAGAAACCATAAATAATGCAAATAGATACCCATGTAAAGTAAGAGGTTAACGACATCAATAGCTGTCCCACAGAGTTTTGAAAGAGGCTCTCAAAAGAAAAGACTGTAAATCATGAAAAAATGCCACTGAAATTTAAAAATTAAAGGAAAGGAAGGTAGGTGCTGGTTTCTTTCATTCCTTTATGAATGCAATGACTGTGAGAGATGATTTCTTGAGAACCCTGAAGGCATGGGCACTTGTTTCATTCACAACCCCAGAGAAATGGGAGGGGCAGTCTCACAACCTCCCACCTCAGAGTGGCTGTAGAGGTCTGTCTTTAGCCATTTCATTCCTCATTTTCCTGCTGAGAATATTTAACAGAACTGCATGGAGTCAGGGTTGGATAACGCACTATATCATTTCACTTAGGCCAATAAATAGCATATTGTCTCATGACTAAAGGGAAACACAGTATTTTTGTTGGAGGCACCTTTATGTCCAGATTCTCTTTGCCAGCGATTTCTACTGCAGTAACAACTAGAAGCACATGGATTAGGACCTCTTTTGTGCAAGGTCCTGGACCTACAGACTCCACAAACTACACATTCAGGCATGAGGAGGAATAATAGGGGTATGTGAATTTTCCTGGCTTGCATATGCTTTATTTAACACATTTTTAATTGCTTCCCTCCTAAAATGAATGGTTATATTTTTTCCCCTGCCTTTATATAGTGTGATCCTCGACATCCACTTCTGGATGTCTCTTCTCAAGGATGAAGGGTTCCTAGCAATTGTAATGTAGCCTGTGAACATACCAGACTGCTCCCCGGGCAGATTTAGGCTTCATCATATAGTATTTAACCCCACATAGTGAATGTATTTTTCTGACTTATAAGGCTGGATTAGCTTTTACTATCAGAAGAGAAGTGGTAAAGGTTTCACTGTTACAGATGGAATGGCAGATGGGAAGCGATAGCTTAATGTGAAGCAGCTCTGGATAAAAGCTATTAATCCACAAAGTTCATATGTTCTTATGCACGGAAACCTAGCAAAACCACTGCAATATGACTAACCAGCGACAGAAGTGTAAACTGCCCCATACCCATTATCTGACAAATTCTGGCATGAAGTCTGAAAGAAGGAAAAAAAATCCTCAAACAACCTATTTACTATTTCCTGGAAAAACAATCACCTCTCTATGGGTTATGCAGAGAGGTAATGCCTTCCTAAAGATTATAAAAAATACTAATTTATAGCATCTTCACTACGAAAATGAAATGGACTCATATATATATTCAATAACATTTTCCAGGGTTTATAGCTGTAATATTCCATATTCAAAAAAACTAACTGTACCTATAAGTCACCTTCTTTAAAGTTGTAGCACTGAAAAAGCTTTTTTACTTTTAGCTGAAGTGCGTGGTGTAGAGAGGAAGCACGTTTCCATCAGTTCTGGTAACAGGATACTTTGACAGAAAGGGAAGTGAGCACTTCAGACGCCTGCCCGGCTGCGAGAGCCCACCCTGCAGCTCAGAGAGCAGCTGCAATAGAGAAGCATAACCTTCAACAATTTCCCCCATGAAGAAAGGAGCACCTGGAATTTCTCCAGCTGAATGGCACTCGTTTAGAGTTTGAATGACTGCAAGATACCATGGCATTATTACAAAGAATCCATTAACACCAAACTGACTACAGTCTACTCAACAAATCCTGCGATTGTTTGTGGCCATGCCTGTAAGTGGCTGATCCCATTTAAGTGGCCTTGTGGTTTAACTTGTTCCACAGGGAACTGAGAGCAGTCAGATTGCCACAGGTCATGGCCTCAGCATTACATGATGTTTAGGGTGGACATCCCTAACCCTATCCACGGAAGGATAACTGGATACATCTGATGGGAACTAGTCTATAATTATACTAGACCTTCAGCAGTTATTCACCTACAGTTTATCTTACTTGATTCAAAGTGCCACCACCTACTTCTTTCTTTGTGGTCTTGCATTAGTCTACTTTCTATCACCAGTGCAACATTTCTCACTGGAAAAGTGAATGATAGGGAATAACAAGCTAGCTTTTCCCAAAACTCAAGAGATACACAGAGAACTACATACTCTCCCTTACAAGCAAGGACCATACGTCAAAACCATTAGGTCTCTTCCTGTCAGACACCAGAAGGGTTTAAATTGGATGCAACATGAAATACCATGATTTCTTAATTCAAATCCCTGTGTTCCAATACCAATGCAATCTCTGTGACTCTTCTGCTCTTCCCTAATTTTTCTCCTGAAAATGCATTGCGTTTCACTGACAGTGCTTAGAAATGGGCACCAGCAATAAAGCCTTTCGTCAGTTCTCACAAAATCCTTCCTCAGGGATATGCTCACGGTTTTTTTCATTTTTCACTTCAGTGAGAATTTCTGTCTGAGTAGCACCTTCAGGAAGGGACCCATACTTTGAAAGAGATCATGCAGAAACCTAATCAGCAACAGGCAGTGAAGGCATCTAACATATTTCTTTTTTATGAGTATTAAAAGCATGTTATGTCATCACTCATCAGAAAATCACCGAAGAAAGTTACTTCCCCTTTCATCAATTCATGTCAACATAGAAGGAAACAGAATTCACAAGGAGGATTTCCTCTTTTTCTCTTCTTGATAATTCTTATAGCCTAAAACATACAGTTTAAGGACACTTGGGTTTTTGGGGGTTTTGTTGTTGGTTAGTTTTTGGTTGTGGGGTTTTTTTAGGTTTTTTTACAGACTATCTACTTTCGCACAATGTAGTAAACCTTATGGAATGCAGCTGTGGGGCCTGGGTTATGTAAATCCAGAAAGAAAATAATTTCACTTAAAATCACGAGCCTTGTCATATGGTGGTGTGTGAAGTTCCTTGCCTGACGCCATCTGAATAAAGATATTCAGGCAACGGTTGGTGTCGAAGATATAATTGACTCATAGCAACTTATTTGTCACTTCTACTATCATTATCCTCTGCAGAAAAAGTACTAAAAAAAGGAAGAGAAGAACACTACCTTCACTGAATCTATGTTCATACCTTCAACACTTTCTGAGACATCAAATCAAATTGTTGATCAGAGCCCTGAGAAGGAGGAATCTCTCCATGCCTGGGGTTCATTTGCTGAGCTCCAGTAGCTCCTGCTACTTTACTCATCCTCTCCTGCAGGTGCCACTTGCTGGAAATAACGACTAAATAGAGCAGCCCCTGCTTCCTCAGTAAAAGTGAAGAACCGATGCTGCTAGCCTGCTCACAGCTGCAGCCCCTCCTAGGCAAGTGGCAGACACAAGGGGCACAATAAGGTGATTTTCTCCTTGGCTAAAGTGTGGCTGTCAGACACCAGCTTCACCAAGAGGAGTCTTCTGCTGCAAGACAGAAGAAACTGTCCCTCTCACCTCTGCTTCTTGCAGCACAGCATGGACATGTCATCCCTTATATCCTTCAATACATATTTCCTTTAGGAACAAAACATGTACACTCTTAAAATACTCATTGTACCTGATTGGGTAGTCAGCAGCACTGAGGTTAATGAAGAAATCCCATGGCCAGTCATTCATCTCCATTAAGTCCCTCATGGTCTGCAGGTAGGTGGACAGAAGACTTGCTCCTCCCCAGATAGTCGCCATTCTCCAAGAAGTGACTCTCACATTTGGGTACTGGTTGGCAAACTGGAGCACTTGCCGGTGCAAGTAATTGGATCGCTTTACAGGAGAAAAAAGTAATACATTCAAGTTACTCTGTCCAAAATTGTCCCTCCCTGTATTCACTAACCACCAAGTCTACTTCTTGACTCACCGCGCGTTGCCATTGCTTTGCGCTCACTTACTACGGTGTGCAAACTTCTTTTGCTAAATGCTAATTCGGAAATGTACAGAGCGCCCTGTTTAATTCTTTTTATTACAACTACAGTAATCACTGATCAGTGTAACTAGCTCTGATTTATTATTTGTCATCAGTAGATCCCAAAGGGCTTTCGTAAAGGAGGCGACTGTTACTACCTCCCTTTTACAGTGTGTGGCAAAATAACTTGCCCCAGGCACCTCAGGTCAGCTCTCCATCCAGCAGGCTACCACTGTCAGTCTGCATCAACTTATCAGTTACTGAATGTACAACAAACAGACATGGATAGATACTCACAGACATATAAGGAGAAATGAAGGCTGTTACATAGAGAAGACAACAAGAAAGAAAAAAAGAAAAAGAGGCTCCGAACATGTAACAGATGGAGAATCAAAAAATGATGTGCACTCTATGCAGCAGAAGTAAAGAGAAGATGAAGAGGATGACAAAGACGGGTAGACTGACAGATGGCGAGACAGGCAATTTATAACCAGTGATATATTACCTTGTCAACATGAATGTAATAAAAATGGTCTTTATGGTAAATAGCCTTAAACATGCGTTGGAGTTGCCGAGAAGCTCTGCCATGAACAACCAAGACAAATGCGATCCTGACTGGGTTGGCTGGCATGTATTCTACGGAGTCCTCATCCCACTGTACATTGTTGTTGGCTTTTCCTGTTCAAAAACAAAACACAGGACATCTCTGAGCGTATCCAAAGGGCAGGGGTGCAGAGAGCAGTACACATTTCACCTTGGCTCTTTCTTCAAAAGCAGTTTCTAAGGAGAAGCGAGAAATTGTGAGGGGTGCCAGTCTGTGTGCCATCAAGATCATAACCCTCTCCTCCATCACTGTACAGGGTCATCACCCCATGGGCAGCAGCCATGACAGCCTTCCCCACGCAGCCCTGCCTGCGTGCCTCAACCTGGATCAGGCTGCATGAACACAGATAAGTACCCAAATCATAGACTCATACCGCAGAATAGCAGGTTGGAAGGGACCTCAAGGGTCATCTGGTCCCCCCTTTCTTGGCAAAAGTACGGTCTAGACAAGATGGCCCAGCACCCCGTGCAGCTGAATCTTAAAAGTGTCCAATGTTGGGGAATCCACCACTTCCTTGGGGAGATTATTTCAATGGCATATTGTTCTCATTGTGAAAAATGTTCCCCTTGTGTGCAATCGTAATCTCCCCAGGAGTAACAGGAGTAAGCAGGAAGGGCTGGGTCAGGTACCCTCAGGTAGCTCTGCTGCACTGGGGTGGGTGTGTTCTATAAGGCTGGCATATTTGAAGGGGAAAAGATGCTTTCCTGGTGGACTTGAAGAAATGTTTATGAGTTGGGCCAGGCTCTACCTGGGTACGCGCATTTGCATCTTCAAAAGAATCACCTCAAAATTTCTAAGCACTGTTCAAAGTACTCAAAAAATGCCAAAGCCAACTTTCCCCCTGTTCCCCCAGAAATGAAACGCCCTGTTTATCAAGACGTGCTTGTTCCCGTGATCAGCACAGCTCTGCTGAAAAACTGGTCAGACTGCTACTTAACAGCTGCTGAGGATTATCTCAACTGATAGCATTTATTTGTAACAGCAGATGTATCGTGGAACGTTCAAATGGCAACCTGCGTATCTTCACTTTTTCATGTAGGAGAGGGGCTCTTACAATCCTATTTAAAATGTATGTTCACTTTTATTTTAATGGAGGAATTTCTAGTCTCCATGTTCTAAAGCAAAAAACACAGTGGAAGGTTAAGACAGGATGTACTGATTAACTGAAGAGCTGGAGGGACATTTTTACTCAGGAATTTAAAGTGCTTTGTTTTTCGTTTGTGTAACAGCTCTTCAACTCAAAAACCTGAACACAACAGAAGAAAAATACGATTTTATCCAAAATCTGACATTCATTCTTCAGTTAAACCTCAAGTGCTCCCAGCTTGTAAGGACCCTTCTCAACAAAAATGATGTAGGAAGAAACTGAAATTTTTAATATCAGCAGGACAAGGAAGGAAAGTGCCTCAAAGCTCAAAAAAACCCTCCTGTCCCAATTTTCCTCTTGCACGTTTTAACTTTTTCCTTTTTGAAATGAAAGGTAAAATTATTGTCTCAAAAGTTACTTAGTGTGTGTGTCCCCAAAGGTACAATTTTTCAAAGTCCTAAAATTGGAGTTTTTACTTTGGTTTATTGAGTCTAAAAGACAAATCCATTTGACAATCTCAAAAAGTCTGAATTTTTGATTATACTGAAAATAGGTATTTAATTATTGGAAATGCATGCGAACATGGGCAGGACTCAAATTTGGAAATGGCCACACGTGAACTGAACCAGCTAAAAGCAGCAGCTGCAATCATGTACAAGAATGTTAACACACCTGCCTTCAGCCACATGCAATGCTTTGGCCAAATAGGCTACTTCAAACTCAATGCACACTTACATTCTCAATAAATAGCCAGCTCAATAAAACTCCCTGGGGTGAGGCTGGCAATCACAGGTGGGACAGGACTTTAATCTGCTTTGTTTGAAACTGGCGTCTCCCCTGCTCTATCAGAAAAACAATAGAATTGGGTTTTAAACTCTTTTATAGGAACTACTAATCACCTTTTTTTTTTCTTCCCTCACCATCAGAAAAGCTGTTTTTTTCCTACCATCCCAACAACAGCCTGGTGAGCCAATTAAGTATCCAAGTGAGTTAGAAAAATTCATGACATTTAGCAAATTCCAGGTGTCCAGGGCAGATATTCATACTATTAGAGTTTACAATTTCTTAACTGATTCAAATTTGAAGGGGATTCAGGAGAAGACCCTCAGCAAACTTGGGAATACAAGAGGTGGATCTTCTAACAGCTAGTGAAACCCTCAGGTTTGAAAGCAGCTCTAAGGGGCTCCTAGCTCAACCATCGTCTTTTCAACTTGTCATGGATCCTCTGTTTCTTCCTAAAAACACGGAGGAGTGTAGCCAGATAAGTCGTACCCAGTTTCTGCACTAGCACCTTTTGGGATACCCCCAGTCCCTTCCTGTCCCCCCCTACCCACCACCTCAGGGCTCCTTTTGCAGATGGTGGGGACACAATAGGTTTGCACCAGGTTGCAGGACAAACTTGAGGCTGCAACTTGGCACAGTTATCGGACAGCGTGGGTACAGCCAAGAAGTCCACTGTGCCTTCCAAAACATCTCCTACGGTTACTAAAAAGACATGCTCATGTCTGTCTGATTTGATAAAAGGGACAAGAACGAAGACATTTGCCAAGCGTGAAGAGGGAGTAAAGACGCTTCTTCCAGGAATATACATAGATATTGAGCACTAGAAAGCCTACAAAGACCCAGAGGCTAACTGTCCCATGTGGAAGATCCTTACCTTTACGCAGTCCCTCAAGGAACATCTATCTGCTCATAAATTAATACATCTTTAATGCCCCCAGTTGTATTCAGGAATACCCATTAAGAAATTTCTAGCTCCATGAATCACTCTAAACAGGATACCAACAACTTCAGTGGTATTTCTTTAAAAAAACCTCCACCACTAACTCAGTAAGACCAGATGAACAGCATTAAAAGATTTGAAAAAAGCTTAAATTTAGTTTCTTCTATCATTTTCAGTTTGTTTATTATGGCCATTTGCCTATGCCCAGTTCTGCTGTTTCTCCCACGTAACTGATGAGCTTCCCAATGCGTGTGCTTAGGCCTTCTGCACAGTGACAGGGATGCAAAGGGACTGTGATAGAAAGAAAACATACTTGCAAGAAGAACGGACAGGGGAATGAAGGGCAATTGCAGTTGCTAAAACAACCCATTTTTCTTTTAAATGGCTTTGATTTCAAGCTGATGATGTCCCATCAATGGACTCAAATATTTTTAGTGGTTTTCATTATATTTTTGGATAGGTCTCTTCTGAAATTAGTGGCTTTCTGCAATGATATGTAGAAGGTGAGGGGAATTTAAAATAGCCATATTGTGGGTCTTTTATTTTAAACTAACTTGCTTTCAATACCCACACTGTCATTTATCTAGCAATTACTGAGAACAAAATCCTCCTGAATTTTCATCTGAAATGCCACCTCACTTCATTGTGTTTCTCTAATAAATTCCTGTAGTGACTTATTTTCCCCTCTATTGTTTTCCTACTTTAACCTCTTTTTCCACATGCTCCTTCCTTCCTTCTCGTTTAGGTTTTTATAGTCCCATTTTCCACCTGCATACTATTATGCCTTCTTTAATCTAATCCTATTCTTGGCTGCGTGGAATTTCACGAAAGTAAGAATGCTGTATTTTTTCCATCTGTCAGAATATCTGCTACTTTTGCTCTATACTGTTACTTCCTTGGTTTTAGCTAATTAGCACCCCCTATTTTGCAGACTACTCCACTGATAAAGAACCAGCTTGGTTTGCAAACAAAATGAAACCGGCAGGAAACCTTCAATTGAGTACCTGCTTACTGAAAAATACAGTGACTTCTGAGCTGTATAAATCATGTCAAGACCTGAACAGCTCTAACCACCGCACTTCCATAAAACGTGTGCATATACTAAAGTCTTGCAGATCATGCTAATGCCTCCATATTAATGGCTTTCTCATGTAGGAGCACATCCCCTTACGGGTGTTAGGACAGAAGATGCATCAGATGATTTCACTTAACATCATACCATTCAGCAGTGATAAAAATCTAAAAGGTTTTTAAGGTAGTACTTGCATTTGACAGCTACTTCAGTGCCATCGCTACATTGCCATTTGTCACACGCAGTAAAGCTCACTTCAGGGTGCTAATTTGAGTGGTCTCCACCCTCAGCCACTGCAGTCCAACAAAAAACAGTTGCCAAGATCACCCGTCTCTCTCTGGTCCTTAACAGCCCTTGAAAATATTTTCACCTCTGTTCACTTTTCTCCTTCTCGCCCACCAGGTGCAGAGGAGTCACGGGCAGCTTCCTTCCTCTGCAGCACTCCCTACGCTCAGCCTTCACTAACGCTTGACACCTCTCCGCGTGTCATTGTCTGCCTTTCCAAGAAAAATGAATCAAGCCAACACAGGAGAATTCCCATCTTCTCCTCCTGCCCCCTTGACTCGGGGCTGTCTCAGTGGGACTGGAGCTGCACCCCATCTCACCCACGAAGCTTCTCTGACTGTAGGCATTGTCTGTAGCGTGAACTTTTCTACGCATCTACGGAATTCCCTTTTTCTAGGATAACTTATGCAGATCAGTGGTTTATAAAATGTAATTAAAAGCCCACAATGTTAATACAAGGTAAAACAAAAACTGTGAAGAATATTATGTTACAGTTACAACTTGGGAGCACAGCTCAAGCCTCAGAAATAGCTTTGCACATATGAGTGAGTGGGGAAAGTGCATGGAGTGTCCTCTTCATGGCCATCTGGCACAGATGGAACAGTAGCTCTGGCCTGGAAGCAGCAGGACTTGTCTTAAGTTTCCACAAAGTTTGCCGTTTAATTACACACTGGAAATAGTGGATAGCATTGTTACTTTTCATGCTGCGTTGGCTTTAGAGAAACTACCACACTGAACCTCCACAGAAGTGTCCATGCTCACACAGCTCATAACAAACATTTTCTATCCCTTGTATACAAGTGTATTTATTTTGCTATCCTAGACTGAAAAGAAAAACTTTGTGACCAAATGCCTTTCACAAACTTACTGAGAAAAGCCAAAGTTGTCCTTCTGGCTTCCTGCTTGAAGCGTGACGGGACTGATGTCAACGTGTGTTAGCAGGAAAACCCGTACCTATTAACAGGAGAATCTCAGCGCTTGTGCAATTTCAACTTACAATTTCTAGAGCCTAGAGAAATCAATACTCATAATTAAGAGTTTAATCTTCAACTATTGCAGTACTACTAAATGCCACACTAATAAACATGGTGCAATCATTTTCATGTTTGTCATGGTGCCACATTATGCTCAATCATTCACCAACATAACTCACAGCCAATCTGCTAGTCTTTTACTTCTATTGCTAATTAATGAGATCATCAGACTTCTGTAGCAGCACGAAGCAATTTTTTCATGAATTTTGAGAGCCATATTATTTTTTGGTAAATCAATCCATTCATTTCTATTCTCAACCTGGTATTGTCCTGGCCGTTCAGCAGAACACCTCTGCACAGAGATACCTGGATGCTGCCGACTTCATCTGGACACAGCTCTGTGTGTGTACTCTGCCTTGATAGCTTGAATCAATGGACAGAGGACATCAAAAGAATTATTCCTGTGTAGCTCAGCTCACTATTTACTGCTATTACATCCATAAATGCAATCAGAAGCCCTGGCAGGAGTACTATCCATAATCACTCCGAAGAGGCAGAGCTCTGCAGTCCCTACAGGAGCAGCCCCATTCCCTTTAGTGGAACCATTTTTGCAACAGCCAGCTGAGTGGTAGTTGCCGTCCACTATAAACTCCTCCTTTTCAAATGCTCATAACTCATAACAACACAGCAGGTTGAAAATTTTCAGGCTTGGCTTTCGTCTGAAAATGTTTTCCATTTTTGTTGGTGCAAAACTAGTTCTACCTTGTTCAAATGATGACAAGACTAAAAAAAAAAAAAAAAAAAAATTCCTTCATTTAGAAAACCCAATTTTTGTAACAGACTTGTTGGAGTTATATGAAAACATGAAAAAACTTCACTGCACAATTTACCAGTCGGCCCTCAGGACCTGACGAGCAGTGTTTGTCTGAGGGGTTGATAGCAGCAACATTTATCTGGATTTTATCCAGAACTCTTGCTGGACTTAAGGCCCAACGATCCATTACAGCAAGTGCCTCATTTGCCGTCAGGCTCGACAGGGTGCGTGCTGTCTTCCCACAGTACCCTCCAGCAAAGACACCTTGCGCAGGCAAGGTAACTCCTGAAGCACAGCCCATGTGAATCATACTTAGATGAAAAAGCAGTTTTTCCTGTACTAGAACCTATCTTTAGCAACACTAATCCCAACTTTGGGATGGCAATTTTCACTTTCAGTCTAGGAAACGATTAATTTGTTTCCATCACGGCCCTTGCAAACATCTTTAGTGAAAGGAAAGATTTTAGGTGAGCACTGATTTTTTTTAATTTTTTTGAAATTATTATTACTACTTATATGTTAAATGCCCACTGGTCTATTCAGAGTGTAGAAGACTCCTCTGGCAAATAAGGGTATTCACCAAAACGTGGCCTGAGTAGCATGTGCAATTTTGGTGAATAAGAACGCTAACAACCAACTGGCCACCCAGACCTCTGTGTATCACAGACACGTCCTGCTTTCCTGTGCCTCTAAAAAGCAGCATGAGCATCTCAGAGAAGATGCTCATCATCAAGAGGAGTGTGGCAAGCAGGTCAAGGGAGGTCATCTGCCCCCTCTACTCTGCCTTGGTGAGACCACAACTTGAGTATTGTGTCCAGTTCTGGGCTCTCCAGTTTAAGGAGGACAGGGAACTGCTGGAGAGGGTGCAGCGAAGGGCCACAAAGATGATCAGGGGGCTGGAGCATCTTTCTTATGAGGAAAGGCTGAGGGAGTTGGGCCTTTTTAGTCTAGCGAAGACTGAGGGGGGATCTCGTCAATGTTTACAAATACTTAAAGGGAGGGTGCCAGGAGGAGGGGGCCAGGCTTTTTTCAGTGGTGCCCAGTGATAGGACAAGGGGTAATGGGTATAAACTTGAACATAGGAAGTTCCATCTGACCATGAGGAGGAAATTCTTTACTTTGAGGATGGCAGAGCACTGGAACAGGTTGCCCAGAGAGGTGGTGGAGTCTCCAACTCTGGAGACATTCAAAACCCGCCTGGACGCCACCCTGTGCAACCTGCTGTAGGTGGACCTGCTCTGGCAGGGGGGTTGGACCAGATGATCTCTAGAGGTCCCTTCCAACCCTTAACATTCTGTAATTCTGTGAGAATCAGCACCTTTGCATGCCAGCTGAACTGGGCACATCGACCGCCCAGGTCAAAGAGGGCCCGGTTTCACCTCTAGCAAAGCCAACCAAGTTCCTGATGAAGATAATTAACATGACCAGTAATACGTGTGGCTTCTTTTAGTGGCTTTTGATTTCCTCAGCAAAGTAGGAGAGGTGAAATCAGCTGAAAAGATCTCTTGTGCAACTGTCCCCAGAGCACAGGGATTTGAGAGAGATGCTTATGGTTTACAGAATGAAATGTTTCTGGTTATGTTCCATAGGTTTCCTTAAAATTGCTGTTACCCATACTTTTTATCTGTGAGTTAGCATCGAGCACTTCAGATAACATTTCAGAAATCATACTGCTACTGAAAACTGGATACTCAATTTTTTTGCAGCAATGTTTTATCTCAGCAACCCTCTGACTCTAATATTTTTCACTCTCAGACTCTACCAGAAATTACAAAAACAATTTATGATCCTCTCTAAGTTCATATAATCAAGTAACCCATAAGCAAAAATCCATGTACGGGAGGCGGGAAGCAGCAAGACATGATTTACAAGTACGCAATGCCTAGTCCATTTAACATTAAAGAGACAGATTTCAGTAATGTTCTTTCCATGCTAAGCAGAAGCCCTGGCTTATAACAAAGGGGCTGCTGATGTGGGCATTTTGAGTCTGCTTTAATAATTTCAGAGAGTGACGATATAAACTTACAGCAGTCAGAGAGGAAAAGCCATTGCTGGACAATTCCCTTCAGGAGATCACTGAAGTTTCTCTACAGTGAGTTTGTGAACTGATAAGCTCTGCATCCCTGCAGAATTTCATATAGAAAAGAAAACTCACTGTCGTTACAGATTTGGGTTCAGTTCTGCTGCAACACCTGTGCTGGAAAGATTTCTACCTTGCCTATGAACAGAAAAATACAGTGTATGAAAGAAGGAAGGTAGGAAGAGATTGGACACGTGTAGAACAGTTTAATATTTACAGCTGAATCATAAGAAGACGAATTGTTTCTATCTTTTCCCAAGGAAGAAAAAAAAAAGATAATTTCTGTTTTGGAATTTGAAAGAAAACATTTCCATCCCAGCTTCATCATCCTTCTGTTATAGCTATATCAACATTTGTACTGCATGCACAACTTCCCAGACTCACTCAAGAATCCATTGGGGCAGGTATCATACATTAAGTAAATCCAGAAAGACACCCCGCACCAGAAAACCCTGTGGATGTTTTTCATATGATTTGAAGGATTCATTGTAAATGAAGAACTACAAGAACCTTGAGAACAAAGATAGAAATCTTTTGTATCACAAAATCCTTGGAAGCAGTTGGGATAACGCAGGACTGTTCAAAAGCAATTTCAGTACAGAACTTCAGGTGATGTGTATGTGTGCACGTGCCTGTGCTGAGACAGCACATTTATACCCACTAGATTTCAAACAAAAACAGGGAGCATTTGGTTTGAAGCAGCCTGCCATATTTCAAACAAAAACTTCGTTCTGTCTTGCAGTCAGTCTCAAGTAGTTAGCAAAACCATTTTCATGATTTGCAAATGACCGACTAATTATCAGACACCACTATACTGCACTTGCAACACACACTAAAAACTTAGTACGATACTTATCTATGCAGGCCAATAATCTCAGTAACAAGCTTGCTTTTCTGACTACTTTAATTATGAAAATGGTAGCATTCCTGGGAGACGTCTCAATTATTTGTAGTTTTGCTAGAGTGTATTAGCCAAGCATTTTCTCCCTTTTCCAACTGACTCTCATGAATAAATAAATAACACTCAAAAGCAACAGTAAATTAATTAATGATGAATTAGAATGAATTTTTTAATAATAATATTTATCATATTAATTAACAGTCAATTAGTTCATCATGATCAGTGTTATTAGGGTGAATACAAAATGCCTTCTAAGTGCGCATTAGGTTATTTTTACTACATTCAGTGATATTACTGGACTTTAGAGAAATAATATAAAGCAGATCCAACAACAGACACAAATACTCCTTGCTAAGACTATTCACTTCTATTGCACCTTATACCTTAGTTTGACCTGACATTTGGGAGGTAACACTCTTGGAAACCACAAAAAAGAGAAATACTGCTATTTGCAGGTACCTGTACCATTTCAGCCCTAAGAAAATGCCCTTATTATAATAAAAGAGAGCCTTTTCCAGCTTCGTTCTCAGGACTAACCAGCAGGCCATTTGGAGTGGGACCCCCAGGTCAGAGTAAAAACTTGTGGAGACCAACCAGCTAATCACAGAAACCAGGAGTAATCCCTGAATGCACTAGTTCTGTGACAAAACATTCAAGACAAAAGTGAAAAAGCAGT
The DNA here is from genome assembly GCA_013398295.1 of Chionis minor. Classification (NCBI taxonomy): domain Eukaryota; kingdom Metazoa; phylum Chordata; class Aves; order Charadriiformes; family Chionidae; genus Chionis; species Chionis minor. Next base: position 107,990 of record VZSF01008712.1, read on the forward strand.
CCCGCCTTCTATGGTTTATGCATAAGGTGTGAACGTTTTCCTAATGTGTGGAGCCACCTTCCTCTTCCAGCGAGCTCACCGCACAGAGAGACATTTCATTGAAGTCTTGTGGCCCAAGAGCTGACTCCCACCCAGCAGAGTGACTACTGCCAGGGAAACCTTGTGCTCATTAGGAGGGGAGAGGTTACAGACAGAAAAAAAAAGCAGAAGGAAAAGAAAGTAGTGAAAGGGTTGAGATGAGGCATGTGTTTAGACATCTTAACCACCACCGATTGTTGCTAAGGATGCTCCTTTTTCAACAGTCCAAAACTGATGAGAACAGGAATTTGTCAGACGAGGTAAGTCATCTCACCACTCCCAAGAAAACTGATGACACAAACCCAAACTGAAGCATTTATAAAACCTCATCCACTATTTGCATTTTCTGGGCACAGCTACAGCTGCACCAACAGTGCTCTGGCTTCTGTAAAAACAGCACCGCAGCACTGGGAGGCATCCAGTTCCTCTGACTGCACGGTACTGGTAACTGGTGCATGCTACTGGCCGCTGGCCACCAGCACGTGCTCCCTAGAGAGCCTCCACCAGACTGCTGGTGATGGAGCTGCCCGCAGTCCCCTGCCCCACTGATCAGGGGCAGTGGCGAGATTCACACCGCTCAACTGCAGCAACAAAATGTAGGTGCCTCATCTAACACATCAGCCTCTCCAGTCAGTCTGAGGTGCCAGACTCTGCAGAGGCTGTTCAAGCGATGGCAATAGAGGCAGAAATGGCCAGAGTGGCAACAAGGCTCCTTTACAAGGCTCCTTTCTGCTGATAGACTCAGGTTTCTCCAAGTCAACAGTGCTGGACCACATGCACATCAGTCTCCTCCTGGTACAGTACAGCTGTTGCCTGGGGACATGGGTGATGGCAGCTCAGAGGTGCCCCCAGGTCCTGCAGTTTGTCCTCAGGGCATCTAAATTAGACAATCAGCTAGTGATGATCAGAGGATGCCAGCCCTCCGGCTGCAGATGGATTACACCCCAATTTAGACAACAATGACAGGCTCAATGAATGTCATTCATGACAAAATCAACAATGGGCTTCAGAGCCAGCTTTTCTCTACAGTGAAGCACTTTGGTCCCTTCCCTGCTGGAGAAACCTTTAGATTTCTTGCGTAGGACAAGAAGAAAACACAGAAAACATCCTTATTTCAGTTCAGACTTTCTCTTCTTCCTCAAACCTTTAGCAAATTTAATTCTCCGAGGAACAGAAACTTGAAAGCCAAGCACACAATTACTACAACCAGGGCATACATTAAACAAGAAAGTAACAATATGAGCGTAACAAACCCCCAAGCATAATACCAATAAAGGTCTATCAAGGCTCATGCCTCAAATTCGCATTTGAAATGGCCTTTGCTGATTCCAGCACCTGCTTCTGTGTTTTGCAGTGTGTCTGGAGACTGGCACATCCATAATCTTTACTCCATCTCCTCCTGTCATGCTCACAGCACGAATAATCAATAAGGAGTGAAAACATAAGCAATTACATAGTTAAAATAAGTCTCTACTTCACATAACCACCCAGGAGATATTTCTGTACTGCTGAGACTACGAAAAAATGAATAGGTAGATAAAAGCATGTTTGTTACCTGCCTGATCAATGTCTTCCCTTTCTGTTTTACTGTGCTGTCATCTTTCAAGTCCTACATAAAGTATCTTTTCCCCAGATATTCTTAAGAAATGAACAGTTAATCATTATAATCAGTTGGTGTAAGGCCAGGACCAAGTTCAAGTTAATTTATACCATACGAGGATCTGGTCTGCTAACTCAAAATTAATCCTTCCTTTGAGATTCCCATTACATATGTCTCCTCTTTTTGAATGCAGAATTGGAAGGACAGAGTCTGCCTTTATTCTGTGGCCAAGATAATTATGAACATAAATTTGGAAACAGACCAAAAAAGTCAAGACTTTCACAGGTATTTTACAGAGCTGTTTTGAAAAGGTCCAGTCAGGTACCAAGAATAAAGACTGACACTAGCAAAAGCAAAAGTAAACCCACAAACCTTTGCCTTATGACCACGTGTTGAAAAATATAAAAGTTTAGCCTCACATTTTAGCTGACACTAGTTGCACTGCAGTGAAATTAACATGGATTTCACAACAGTCAAAAGAGAGAGAAAAAATAAATAGCCCGTCCGAGGATATTCACGCCAAAGCTGTCAGGCTCTGCTTCCTCTGCAGCCCTTTGAGTTAAGCTTTATGGACTTCAAAAGCTTAACACAAAAAGCTGGGACACAGCTGAGCACTTTTAAGAATCTCACAATATGGCAACAGAATACACGTGAGACATCTTGTTCATGTACGTGTATGTAACATAAATAATTTTATACCTTGTATGTGTATACACACACTCTATACACTGGTAGGTTAATTTAAAAATAATTGGAATTGAAATACTTAAACTAAAATGCCACACCTAAAAAACTAGCTTCCCACAGAAACAAATGCAGTTTCTGCATTCAGAGAATGCTTTCCACCATGTGTGCTGACACGTAACTGTTTGTCAAATATCCTTTATGTCAAAGGATACTGATAAGACATGGTTTTCCCAAGTGACATGAAGCAAATCTCCTCCCAAGCAAGAGAGCTGCAGAAGCATGTCCATTCCACTTCTGCTGGTTCACCCTTGCAGCACCGTGATTTCTTATCATCTCTGGTCACCAAAACCGGCCCGATATGGGGACCTTAGCTCTACTGTTGGCAGAGCCCGCTCTGCAGATCACAAGGCTCAGCTCAGCTGCTACTCCCAGCAAGACCAGGACATTTCCAGCCTCCCTGCTTAAAGCTCCCCAGCTTGTCACCCGCTGCTTAAAGGCTCCTTAGGTGACAAAGTCCTTTTGATGAACAGAATTGGGGGTCATTAGACAGGAATTAGAGCACTAAATACTTTTCATAGATCTGCGCTTTCCCTTAATCTTGGCATTCATCCATGCTATCATTTCTCTGTATTATGTGCATTAAATGAGCTAATTCTGTGTAATTTGCATTTCTAAAGAAGTACATCATCTTACCTTGCCTACCTCATGCTCCCTTATATGAAGTACTTCTCATTTCTCCATCTGAATAGTAAGACATGAATTATTTTATCATTGATTAGTTCTTGTACTTCAACATATCTTGCTACCATGTGCACTACTTAAAGGATGAGCCTGAATAATTTTACCCAACACAGAAACAAAAGAGGACCAATCTTCTCTTAGTATACTACTTGCCAGACAGAGGAATGCAACATAATTATATTGTGACATTTGCAACAGCAAATATATTCTAATGTAAGCAATTAACACCGGTTCCTTTGGCAGACTTCAAAAGATTACTCATAGGGTATGCTAAGTTACAATAACATATGAACAATAAATAACACTGCACTACTTCAGCTCAATTTTAACATATATGGACAGGTCAAAACACAGGAGAAATAGATGGATGTTAATTCTCACACAAGCCACCCTTATACTGCAAAATTGTTCAGTAGCGTGTAAAATGTTCAAGAGGTAAAGATGTGTATTTTTGGAAAAACCAAGCACTAGTGACGACAGGTACTCTGGATCTAATTAAAACCAAGAATTTTGGTCTGCGCACTGAGTATTAAAACCTACGTCCCCATTCCTGGAGATGGGAAAGGTAGGGCTGGGCTCTCCTTCTTGGCTGGAATGCTTTCCAGAAGCTGCTTCTGATCAAGAGGGATTAGTAAAGATGGTTTAAGAAGAAAATCATCGAGCATTAATCCTCTAAACATTTCATAGCCAACATATCGTTAATACAATCCCTTTAATCCAATTAGGGTGCCTTGAAAATCATATCTTGAATTCCATGCTTCATTGTGATCGGTTCTGTGCGAGTGAAACGTCCATTTACAAGACGGCTGCTGAACGCCTTCTCCGCTTTCCAGCCCGTTCTCCTCCTTCCATTGCAACCCAGCCCAGCCCCCGCCCTCCATCAGGCTGACCCCAGTCCCGCACCGAACACCCGCGCCCCAACGCAGCGGGCAGCAGGAACATTCCCAGCCATTTCAAAAGCAAGCTCGCCACACAGGAGAGAGGGCTTTAGAGATTAAAATCTCTTTCATTCATAAACACATATAATTAAATACACAGGAGAAGCTGAAGACATGGGTTTAACTCCCCATTTCACACCTGAATATCAGTTACTGAGAGACATCAGTAATAAGAGCAAGGGGATGACAGCCTCGGCAGGCGGGTACAGATGCTGGCCTTTTAACATTCACCCACTTGAACCAGTGGGGAGAACAATTCATAGTACGATGTTTTCAGAAGCAAGGAACAAATTACTACTTGTTAACTGAGCTTGAGTTTTTAAATGTTCGCATGAAAATTATCTGGATTTGTTTTCATAAGGATGTATATTCCGACTTACATTTATGGGCAAAGAATAGAAAGAAACAGCGTAATCTTGTTGCTAAAATAAAGGACTTTCATTCTATTACTCCATCACGGTATAAAAAGATCCCATTAACATACCACTAGAGGAAAAAAAAAAGGAAAATCAAATTGCTGGCAATGGAAAATGTTCAACAAAAGCAAAATAAAGTGATTTTTCTGTATTTCACTAGACGTTTCAGTTTTGTTGTTAAAAAACCCCCATGTGCAGAAAATGTCATTTTATTGACTAAATAAGTTACTGACTGCTGTTGAAAGCATCTGGGGACAATCTGTATGTGAAATACATTCTTGCAATAATGCCATAATTTATAAACCAGAGTTATAAATTTCTCTCAGATTTTAACAAGGCTATGATGCCCTTGGATGTCAAGGAGCTGCTTAAGCAGTAACAGTCCACTCTATACCACAAAAAATGAGTCTCTGTGCAATGTTTATAACAAAAAACATTAATGCTGACCTGAGTCTGTCTTCCCATTTACTGCGCTTGGGACTGATCCCGCCCTTCCAACGCTGCTGCCCATGTGCTGGCAAGGTTTTAGCAGGACCTTGGCTTCAGAGAGGCTCTGCTTGTGCTCAGCTTATCCCACACCACTGAATTTGGGGAGTTTTGCTGAAGCAAGTATGATGTATTAGCGTAGATCTCTAGGAATAACTTAACGGTGCAGTGTAGCATGAGACAAGGCACATGTCCAAGTCGTTATGCATTTTAATTGGTAAAGCAAGTGCTAAAAAATGTTTCGAAGCTCTAGATGTAATTCAGTAGCACTGGCTTCCAATGTAATTGGTTTTTTTTCCTGCCACCTGCTCACTCATACACAAGCTATTTGACCCCCCCCATCACAAGGCAAGGCTTAGAAAAAAGGGAGAAAAAAACCCACTTGTGCTCAGATGTAATTCAGTTCCTCCTCCTCAAAAAAGATGGAGCCCCAAACTAAACAAATTCATTCACAACTTGGCTTTTATGGCACAGTAGAACATAAAAATCATCAACTGGCAGCAAAACTGCTAAGCAAAACTAATTTAGGAGATGAAAAAGTGTGAAACACAAGAAACATCTCACAGATTGTAAAATGACATGTTTATGTAAAAAAGAGACCAGTGAAAATAAGAAATATTGGCAGAGCATAGCAGTAACAACTGAAAGACTCCCTGGCTGTCAGTTGGTTAAAGCTTGCCATGAACTGCAGACTCCTGGACTGAAGACCAAGTGCTCCGCAGCCCTGGGACACTGAGCACCTGAGTGACAGCGACTAAATCAGCATGTAGGGTAGATTAAGCCAGTCCTTCCCATAATTAATACTTTGAGCATCCTCAGGAAGAGGAAGATGAGGAGGTGGAGGAGGGAAGAGAGAGAGACAGGCAAAAAGCCCCAACAGATTTGTTCCAAAAATAGTTACATCCTTCACTATCTGCAAGGGTAGGACCAGTGAGGATCGTGATGCTATCACCTCAAGTACAGAAAGGTACAAAATCACGGCACCAGAGAATAGGAGAATTGTAGATAAGGGTAGATACTACTTTTTAAGGCAACAAGTCAGTTAAGGACTAGTAGCAACAGAACTCTCTTCAGTTCATCTGCTGAATTAATTTCAGTCCATCTCCTGCTATGCAGGAGTCACCCCCCATCTGGAATCAATGGAGAATCAACAGTGTAAAATTAGTATCAAAAGAGAATTAGCATGTCTGAACCAAATTCGGCTCAGTTTGCTCATGTTCCAGCTCTGAACAATTCTTGATCTATATAAATGCAGATTAACTTTGAGCTTCCTTAATCCCCCATTCTAGCTAAAATAATCAAATACAACTGAGCTGCAGTTTCCTTCAAATATAATTTCTTTTCCAATATCTTTATTTTGACACTAAAAGAATGATGGAAAATCTCTTCATATTAGCTCCCAAGACGACATTGCTAGAAGGCAAACTGTTTATCCATACACACACCACTCACTCGCTCCCTTTCTTTTGTGAGACTGATGGGGCAGAACCCATCACCTGGCCCCCACCAAAACTAAGTCATTTTTGAGGACGCTTCTCCTTCCACCTCAGTGATGCACCTCCCTCCCAAAAACCACTCCCTTCCAATCTGAGTGTCTGGCTCCTGCCACACTCACTTGAAGTGCTGGAATACTGTAGATCTGATTAATACCATCAAAACTATGGGCCAAAGTGTCCTGCCGAGGATCATTAGAAGAGTTTTCAGTGGTATATAACTTATTTTTTCCCCAGGCAAAGTTGTGATTCCTTAGCAGATTCTGCCCATGCCCCCTTTTACAACTCAGCTGGTTTTGCTGTAACCTTGCTGTAAAACATGTGGTTGAATCATCTTCATATCTGATTGAGTATTTATTTCTACAGTCAGAAAAAAGTATTTTCTTCACATTATAGAACATCTTGAGTTGGAAGGGACCCATAAGGATCATCAAGTCCAACCCCCTGCTCCTCTCAGGGCTACCTAAAACTAAACCATACAACTAGGAGCGTTGTCCAAACGCCACCATGCTTCACTTCAAAACGTCCCGTGCCAGCCTGCTTGTCTATAAAACAAACTGCAGTGTGCACACTGCACTGCCTACTCAGGGACTGCACTAAGCAATTGTTTATTGAAAACACTGCATCTGCTTCTAAAGATTAAGAAGAAAGTACTACGTTTCCTATCAAAGACAGGTTACTGTTTAACTATTCTAGTTTATTCATGTTAAACAATCCCTTCCCTTTTTATGCTTATATTCAGTTTCATGGTACTGCTTATCTATCATCAACTGAAAGAAGTTTTTAACATTACCACTAAAGTTCAATGTTAAAAGAAGAAACCCAGAGAAAACATACCTCTAAGGCAGTAATCCAAGAAATTTCCTCTGAAGAAAATGTTTTAGAATACTCAGAATATTGTTTTAGAATAGGTAAAGTAAAAAGGAAAACTGTTTGCTTACCACTCTGACCTTACTGTCACGGTAAGTACCGTCTTTTCCTTAATGTAAAAACATTTTTAATTTCTAGAATGACTCTTTACACAAACTAATTCAATGTCTTATGACACTCAATGCTTACTGTTCAACAGGACAACTTTCACAGAATTGAACACAACATTTGAAATAGAACACCTGTTTGCTGGCAGCCCTTTTATTAGAACAAAATCACTCTCCAAATCCAAAGTCAACTAGTATCTATAAGGGGTTAATATGTTAAATGAAGTATTATTTAAAAATAGGAATTACACCTGACACTATAATTACATTGCCCTAGTGTATAATCCCAAAAGAACACAGAGACCTTTTGCCAAAGGTGATTTGAGAGTTAATATGAAACCCAACATGTGCTCATTTTAATTACATATGTACCTTCTGAGAACATATGATAGAGTCCAAAAAGCTAATTCATTGTCAGCATGACAGCAGGAATTAAAATTAAATCTTGCACACCAAGTAAATTTTCCAGATTATCAATTACCACACAAAAACAGGACACAGTACAAATGTTATAATCAGCATGAAAGTAAAATGCAAACAGAATATTGCTAAATAGAACTCAACTCCGAGCCAGCAGTGGGTATAGGAAATCTCCAAATAGTTCATCCTTTCTCTTCAAAAGCGGCAGCATTCACTTGGTCTAAATCTAATCCCACTTACACCAGGTGGGATTTTCTTTCACCGTGTTGATACTCACCTGCTCTATAATAACAGGGTCACACTGTTGTCTATAAACCTCATTAGTTAGCCAAAATACATACTTAAATTATGAATTCTCTTCAGCAATATATAACAGCAGCTTAAAGCAAATTTTGGGTTTGTTTTGGGTTTTTGTTTACATTTTTTTGTATTTAAATTTTCTTCATTTCAAAGTTACTATTCTTGTGTTCTCTTCTTGTGAGTCCCTGACAGGTTTCTGGCACTGAAATCCCATTAAGAGTCAGTTTGTGCCTCTTAACCCACACCAGCATGCTAACACACATTTTGATTTAATTATGGACATATTCATGCATCAGTCAGTATTTTCTAAAGAAAGTGTCTGGAGTATGAAGGGGAGAACCCAGAGTCAACGCACACCAATGAGGTAACCCTGAGGAAATGAGACATAAACACAGTTTTGAAGGCAGCAGAGACCCAGCCAATACTTCTAACTGCATCTTTACCTGCCCTTTTGTTGCTTTACCAATGCATTATTAATTAATAACTACTGAGCCTTCCCAACAGAGCATTTTAAATAACAGTTGAGTTTCTTTATGGATGATTATGAATCATAAAAGTATGTCTGCATGTTCAAAGCAATAAACAAGCCCAGGTAGGGAGCCTGAACTGCTGAGGAAACTGCTCTTTGAAGCCTGAAGTTTAGGGATGCTAAATGCCTACTGTGTAGTATTACACAATTTCCACTCGAGCTTAATCCAAAGAAATGTAGGATTTTCAGCGTTTTGCCTCAGCATAGGCAAATGCTGGTCACAAGGAAGATGATGGCATTTTAGAAAAGCTGCAGCATCAGTTAGGGTCGCTGCTTTATGCAAATGAAGCTATACCAATTTAGGCCAGCTAACAATTATCATTTTCAGTTCTCAACTAAGTGAAAACTGTCAAATCACAATTATTTCTACTCAAGATTTATGCCAATGATGACATACGTTTCATCAGCTTTGCAATGTATCATTCAGGGATGACGCAAGGTTTTCACGTTCTGCTTGAACTCTTGACAAACTCGGGAAGTTTTGAAGGTTTATTTAGGGCAGCTTTGTACTACTGAAGCTGGATAGTTTTAGATATAGGTTGAAATAAATTTGTAATGCTTGAAAATGAAAACTCATTTGGAGATCCTATTTATCCATAGAATAAATTTTTCCATCCTCACCTCAAAAAATCAAAAGCCTTCTACTATGCAAAGAAAATTCCAGCATTAGAGTTCTACAATATCGACGCCTTTAAGGTGGAAAGGAACTTGCACTTCCCATTCACTCTTCACCAGGTTTAGTTATCATCTGAATGAGGATTTTATCTTTTGTGCCTACTGACCGTACTTAATATTTCTTTCTAGTGTTTAAACTGGTACAGAGACACCAAAAGAGCAGCTTCAGCTGTGCTTACTTATTTTGTTTTCTGGACAATGCAATAAAAAATTATTAATCTGTATTTAGGCAAACTCTAGGCAAGAGAACATACTTGAGAAGACATACAGGGCAGAGCGTAAGTGCACCAAGGCTCCATAGCACTGTTTCGATGGCCATTTGCATGGGATTAGTCTTACCCACTAGCTCCGAGGGACAAATCCAAATGCCATCCAGTGGTTTTGCTTCCAGCTCTTCCAAGGGCATGTGTTTCTATTCTACTGATCCACCATACAGACACCTTCTGTACCCTGAGCACAAACCAGTCACAGGTAGGCTTGGTCAGCTGGAGTAGATGGCTTGGGAGGCCTTGGCAGACAAAGTAACTGTGGCCCTTCTCTTCTCTTTCCCTCTGGGAATGAGCCATCCCGCAGACCTCTGGAAGAGTTTGTGCGTGCCCTGAGGACAGCTGGCACGTGAACGTCAAGTCACCCTACTCTGCTCAGTCCGGGTGAAAATTTTTCTCATCTTCCAAAGCAAACAGAATTTGTTCTCAATTCCCCAGACAAGCTACTACTATACTTTTTCTTTCTAATATTTCTTTCTGTCTCTTAATCTTAATTCTTCCAGTTTATGTCTCAGTCCTCCTACAGGGATTTATAGCAAATAGAAAGAATAATATCTTTCTTACTTTCAGATATTAAGATGGATCATTACTCCTCCTGATATATTAGAAGATATTTATCAGTTTGAGTTATAAGGCCTTTCTGACTGAAGATTTTAACATCGATTTAATGCCAACTTAAAGACTCCTAAAAGTGTAGGAGATTGCATTAGATAAATAATTTAACAATAAAAGGTATATCAAGGCACACATTATTGCAACCTTCCACCAATCAATCACCATTTTCCATGTTTATCCAATTTTCATCTCAAGGCTCTGTACATCAAATTGCCTAGATGTATACTACACAACTGAAATAACTTCACCATTGAATAAAATTGCATAGCCATTAAAATTCTCTAATATCAAGATAGCTGACATTATGTTAAATATTGGCTTCAGTACAGTTCCGTAGGGTAATAAATTCTGACCTAAATCAAATCTTTCATGGACAGATGATTCATAATGAAAAATTACTGTTTCGTCACTTTACCTTAGAAATTTATTGTGGAAACTAAACAGCACCGGGCAGTCTTTGAAATATGTGATAATTAAAAACACCATCCCCTTTCTTTTCATCCCTGAAACAAGGGGAATGGATTTGTTTTGGTGCAAAAATATCGGACATGCTAATAGCTACCAGATTAAGAGAGAAAGTTACTATTGTGCTGTCACGGTTTCAGCTAGGATGGAGTTAACTTTCTTACAAGCAGCTGGTGTGGGGCTACATTTTGGATGCACTGATGGTTTTGGTTGTTGCTAAGCAGTCAAGGCCTCTTCTGCTCCTCACACCACCCCGCCAGCCAGTGGGCTGGGGGTGCACAGGGAGTTGGGAGGGGACACAGCCAGGACAGCTGCCCCCAACCGACAGTCCATACCATGCGACGTCACGCTCAGTATATAAAGCTGGGGGAAGAGGAAGGGAGGAGGGGCATTTGGAGTGATGGCATTTGTCTTCCCAAGTAACCATTAGGTGTGATGGAGCCCTGCTTTCCTGGAGATGGCTGAATGAACACCTACCTGCCTGCCAATGGGAAGTGGTGAACGAATTCCTTGTTTTGCTTTGCTTGTGTGCATGGCTTTTGCTCTACCTATTCAACTGTCTTGATCTCAACACAGCAGGGTTTTTTTTCCCCACTTCTACTCCTTCAGTTCTCTCCTCCATCCCAGCTGGGGGGATTGAGTGAGCAGCTGCGTGGTCCTAGTTGTTGGACAGGGTTAAATCACAACATGTGCTTTGTCCAGGTCTCCAATGCAGAAGCAATCAATCGATACACTGCACAACTGACACCTCTTACAGCAGCCATCAACTAGCAGATATCGCACAAAGTTCCTGTACCAAGTCGAAGCTGCTAAGCCAAACAGATAAAAATAGAGGTGAAACTGCAGAAAACTTTTCATCCAGTTTCAAATTTGTGCATCACTGTGGTACAGCGGCTGGAGAACTGTTGCCAGTGATGTGTTAATGAATTTGCTGCACAGTAAGTCAGACTGGACCTACAGCTGGACTGTTCTCTTGCCTGCCCTCATCCTCCCGGCAAAAGAACAGAGTTTTTCAGGGACACAACCATAGATTTTAGCGCTTAAATTAAGTGACTTCAGAGAAACTTAGTTACCGTTTTCGTCCTTAAAGATATTTTTGTTCAGCAAACTCCTTTGGGAAACTCACAAAAAGTTGTCATTTAGTTTGTTACAAAATTATTTCCAAGTCTCCTGATAAATAGGATTTAAAATTCAGTTAAATATCAAACTAAGAACAATACCACCACAGACCATTTTTCCCCTGCATATATTTGAAATGGAGTTAAGTACCTGTTATCCCTGGTCTACACATGGCATGAGCTGCCTAAGGTGTCCCAACAAGCCTGTGACACATCAAAGAACAAAATCCAAGCTTTCACAGTGCTGCTCTAGGGCTTAGTTTCTAGTTAATGTTTATATGGTTCATTTATGATATGGCATAATGGAGCATATTCTTGCTGTCACTCTTTAGTTGGGAGCTCTCTAATGACTTCCCTGAGTAATCACAGGCCCAGGTGATAATATAATAAATAGACTGAAAAATATTCTTTCATCATAGGGAGAACAAGAGAACCTTTTTTTTTTTCCTTCTTCTAAATGGGTCTTCTGCTTGGATGGATTCCAGTATAACTCTGAACCATTTCAAGCTTGCACTGAGGCTCTCTAATATCACTTTTCCTTCTTTCCTAAATTTTTGCAGTCTTCAGCAATAGAAAGCAAACATCATGACAAACACAATGATGAACCTCTCCGCATGTTTGGCAAATTATGGCTACAAATGACCATAAGAGATTGAGAGAAATGAAAATGTGTGTACTTGTGTGTTAACTGCAGCCTTTTCATTGTAAACGATGGAGCTGTATCTAATGGGATTTCTCATTAAGAACATCTAGAAGTGGACCATTTTGGATAGATTTCCTTTTTGCTGACTAGGTGAAGAAAGCCACAGATGTCTGAAGCTTCCTTGTAGTATTCCTTGCAAGCTTGACAGAAATGATTTTCCCATTTGCTTTTCAGGGATCTGCTGGCAGAACATTTTCAGAAACAGAACTGCCATTATGGAGATAGACGGGTAAAGACACATTTTAAGGTGCATTGATAAAGGTTACTAAATAAAGTCACTGAAATAAGACATTATTTAAATGAGGTCATCAAAGCTAGTGCAATATACACCAGTGAAACTTCCAGCCCACTTTGCTTTTAATAGTTCATGGGAAACTTAGGTTTGTCTTCATCTCCTGGCAGAAAACAGTAGAATTATTTACAAAAACCCATCAGCTCCATGTAGCCTCCCTCTGCTGTGGCTTGGCAAAGCCAGTGTGTGTTATGTAGAAGTCTTACTCACAATTAATCTCAGTAGCTCTATTCACAATTAATCTCTGCCACACATCTCATTAGCCATTTGCTTACTCTGGCAAGGTGGGCAATGGAGTTAGGCTGGATTCTCCTGTCCAGCTTTCTCTTCTGTAAGGGAGCGTATTTCTTACAATGCTTTTGAATAAGCGACCAAAGAGCATGATTCTTTCTCAGACAGAGAGAATGACTTTGGGATAGATCCTCAAACCTGTTCAGAAACTTAAAGATATATTAGTGAATTTTTTTCAGAGCACCTACACCTAGGTCCCACACAAAAGAGAAAGTACAAACGGGTAAAACATATACTGCAGTCAATTCCTCTTTTAAAACTCCCTTTTCCTCCCTAATATTCAGTAAATTGCCCAAAATTAATCGTAGCCCACAAATAGATGGAGAACATGAAAATGCATGGTTCTGTTTAGTCATGTTACTTTCAAGCTCAACGATATTATGCAGCACAGTAACACACCACATACACAGAAGTTTTCATTCTAAAAGAAGCCCAGTTTAAAATACTCCACTGCACTTTTCAATCTATTGGCTGGATGGAAACCTGCATTTCCAATTAAAAACACAGGTGAGTAAGCAGTGAGACTGCTTAAGCTGCTATTTACATCTGGTCACGAACAAAGGTGCATTCTCACCAGCAAAGTGTTTCTCTTACAACTTTTGATGAGTTATACAAACAAATCAAGACTTCAAGACAACGCTTCACCATTAGTTTGGGCAATAAAGTCTCCACAAAGAGAAGCAATCACCTTGCAACAGAGAACCATACAAGCAATTATATTCTAGTTACATGCAGGGCTGCCTTGAACTTCAGGTGAGTAGTGAGGTTTCCAACAAGATTTGTAGAATAAGATCCTTTAAACTGATAGCTTTTTTGTGGTGCTCCCTGACAAGACCTTCAACTGTTGCAGACTATCTTGCCTCAAGGACAACTGGTCATTAAAGGAAGCAAATGCAAGCTGGAGGAACTAGCAAGAAAGCTCTGTTGACGAGCTTCTTCAAGCAGATCCACACAAAGATGATGTAATACCTTTACGGTATCATAAAGAATTCATGTTCAAGGTCACAAAGCTGGCCCTCAAACCATCAGCACGACAGAGGTCAGAAGAGCATCCTCCTACAAGAATCTTCATTTGCCATGGTAGCAATTCCTCAGGGAATAATTCAAGGTAAGGAGAGCAGTGTCTAAATAAAAGCTTTTGATTCATGAGGACACAGGCTTTTTTTTTTCTAAACTCCTGATGTAACTCAAAGGCAGTATCCATATTGCTGTTAAGAAAAATACATGAAGTTTTCACTGAATTTCACTGCCTGTGGAGAACAACGTCGTCCCTCCAACACACAGCCAACGCATATATGCAGTAATGATTAATAGGAAACTTGAACCCATGTCTGAACCAAGCCTTTATATACTTACCAACAAGCTTAATACGACACCCACCCACTGACAATCCTAATGCACCCGCTCCCCTCAGCCTAGCAAAAGCACATCATCAGGAGCCAGAAGGGCTTTCCTTCAAAACTTTTAATGCCCAGAAAAGTTGTAACAACATAAGGGAATATGGTGCAGCAGGGGAATGCAGCCATTGGAGTACAGCCAATACTCTGCTGGCAGCACTGCCCATAGAAGACTGTGTTTTATCATGAGAACAGCAATATGGAGAAATTCTGTCTTAAAAGGCAACAAGTGATTCAGTCCTGCAGAAAAAATCCTATGAATTTCACAATTTGAAAACACATATGATCGCTATTCAATTTTCAATAAAACATAGAGTTTGAGTTAATAATGATTTTCTTACAGTATAATTCTGGTTTTTGCCTTACATCTCCCACCATTCTTACAGTGACACCCACTGGAAGATGACAGATGGGTAAGTACCAAACACAAGAGATGGTAGTGATGATTCAGCTATAGCAAGCTCTAGGAGAAAGGACTGAAAAATTCTTAGGCCTCTGGAGCTGATGAGAAAACTAGAGAAGGAAAATAATGGACTTTTGCCATGAGCCTTTCAGTAGTGACAGGACTTAAAAACCAGTATCTTATTTTATAGTAAAACTGTAAATAGAGGTTTCAACCTCTATTTCAAACCTTCAGAGGTTAATGTGTACTCAATAGTGCCTGATAGTGACAGCAGTAGATACTGGGAGTTGGGAGTACTCTGTTCTTCACAAAGGTGCCAATCAGGAATAACTTCTTTGATACAACTAGATGATAAATCAGTGACAGATCATGGATGGTAAAATAGTGTGAGTGGGGAATCAGAGCTATTCACTTCTAACACGCTCTCACACTATCAAAGACGAGCATTTATTTGGAAGACTAAATATACATTGAGCAATTTCAAAATCTGTTCCAAGGTTGCGCAGCTACAGATTCTTGTCATTCACTTTTCTATAGAAGTCATGATTACCGAAGGAGAAAAAAGACTGATGTTTTAAAACTATCTTCTGCATAAGAAATATTTGCCACAGAAACAACTAAATTATGGTTTGGAGTCTTAAAATGGCATTAATGTCCTGTAAGATTGGCTTTGTGCCTAGACTGTTGGCATTTTAATTCAGAGTAGATCCCTTAAACAACTCTTCATCATTTCCAAGGCAAGACACTACAAAACAGCCACTGGTCTCATAAAGCCCAGCGACTCCTGAAACACATCAAATAAATGTACCCTTTCAAAAACCTGCCTGAAAAAGGGTGCATTCCCTTTAACGATATAGTTAATCCTGTAATAAACTGTAAATAGTTAAGGCATCCATTTCAAGAAGCCACAAGAGAGGAAAATTCTTTGCCCCAGCCCAGGAGGAGGAAACTAAATGTCAAGAATTTTTCTCACAATTATTTCAAAAGTAATACAGTCAATGCCACTGACTTCAAACCAAACTGTGGCAACCTTGAGCCACAGCTAACATGGTATTTGTGCGACATGACACTTCCCCATTCTCAAAATAATAGTTCATCAGCTGCAGAATCCTGTGAACACAGAGTATTACTTTGCTAAGTAATGGTACTTTTAGAAGCGGTCAGAAAGGCAGAACTGAATTTCTAGCAAGTCAGCCCCAGCAATCTCCTTTTGTGTTCT
Organism: Chionis minor; assembly: GCA_013398295.1. NCBI lineage: Eukaryota > Metazoa > Chordata > Aves > Charadriiformes > Chionidae > Chionis > Chionis minor. Next base: position 124,099 of record VZSF01008712.1, read on the forward strand.
TGGTGACATTTTAGGCAAATCTGAAAGTTGCTGATGCCTGCTTACAGTTAGTACCTAACAATGACACTCTAACACAGTTTTGTTATGGTTGCAAAGTCAAATTAGGAAAGAATACAACATTGAGGCTGCCTGTGGAACCTTAACCCAAGCTCAGTGCAGTACTACGGTGCATTTACATTGCACAGCTGCTTGCTTAACATTGAATAAAAATAAGAGAATTAGTGCCCCGTTTCCTCTTAAAGGTCTGTCTACTAATCACAGAGGTTCAACACCTATTTTATATGAAAAAACCTGAAAGTCAGTATGGCTCAAGTTTTCCTGCTACAGGGGGAGGTTAGGTGTGGTGGTTTTGTTTTGGGTTTGTTGTTTTGTTTTTTTTTCCCCTTGACCCCCTCCCAGCTCATACCATTGTACCAATACTTTTCTCTAGCCGTAGTTGTATTTGACTCCCCATCCCGACACTCTGCCCACACGTTTCAGGATCACTGGGAAGTATTAGCAATCACTTCAGTGCTTCTCTTTCATCTCTGTACATACACAGTAATCTTTATCAAAATATTCACTGAGCTTCTGCTACCCTCATGCTCTCTTCCCAGGAGGTTTGCAGCGAGGACATACTTAGCCATCATCCTCTCCCACGCTTGCCCATACTCCCCCTTTAATGCTCCACTCCATAAAATGGTATCATTTTCCAAAACAGAGCCTCGGTGAGAACCAGGGCTGCTCACCATAAATTTTCCAGCCCTTCTGCCCTCCATTCCTTGTGTCACACATTGCTCTCGGCACTTCCTTAAGATGCCATTTGTTAAGACGCTTTTCTGCAAGTCTGCTGCCCTGGTTTGTCAGGGACCAGGGATCTGCAGCCAGATCCACAGGTGACCAGACAAGCTTAACATGGAAAAACATGACCAGACAGTAGCACCATGTAGAAAAAACAGAGGAACATCAGTCTGATTTTACTCTCCCACTTCTAAACTTGCAGATGATCTAGACAGGAATTGCCTGTATGTAAATGAAAGGATTAATTGGCACAGACACCCAACATGGTTTTCTGTTCACTGAATTTCTCTTCTTCTAAAACCAAAGCTGAAACTACCCAAGACAGCACTGACAGAGCCAGCCCATGCTCATAATGGCCTCATTTTTGGGAGAAGAATCCCTCAGCTTTGCAACGCCCCAAGCTCATCCCTGAGAAACACCAGTCTCCTGTCATCTACACTGCAGCCATCGCCAGAGATGCTGGGAGATGGCAAAACAATGTCACCCTGTTTTGGGATGTCACAAGGACATTTCTAGCAGTTCCAGCTCCCTTACAAGGTGTAGGAAGGCCGATCTTCCTTCTGCAAAGAAACTTGTCCAGTTTCTGACCCGCTAGCCAGATCCAGTTTCTGAGGATAACTCATTCATTTGGCCCTCTGCCCAAGGAACAACTCAGCCGTGAGCAGGGGGAAGCATTCTGGCAGCTTCAAGGCAGCATCAAGGCAGCCTCATCACCTCCTTCAATTGAACAGAGTGCATTGGTAACCCAAGAGCAACGCAGGCAGCCCTACGGTGGGACACCTGCCTGCACAGCTGGTCTGGTGACAGGGGCTTAGGTGCACTTTGGGTCCTAGCATTTACATGCATTTTCATCCCGTAAATGATATGCTCCGGTCATCGTCCATACAAGGAGGTAGGGTCCATCTTCATCCAAAACAATTAAGTATCTTTTCATTACTTACCGCCTAGTTTTAACTATCCAAACTTGCTCACATGGCCATAATAAAAGTTAATCTGAGAATAACTGGCAACATGCATTCTTCCTGAGATCTCATTTTTCTCCTTAGAGTGCCACAGCTTCACTGATTTTATTAGATTTGGTTCTGCTTTACACATGTAAGGGGAGAGGAGAGACGCCACTTATTTCATAAACTCATTCCGCCTAAAATGCAAATAATGAATCTCAAAATGGCCCTTTATAATGAAAGAAGTGCTGGAAGCATGGTTTCCAGAACAGAACACAATCTCTGTACACGGTGTAATTACATCTTAGTGTTCTGCAGAATACCAGCGTATGGCTTAAATGCTATTAATTGTAAGCAGTTTTGTTCCACAGGATGTTGTTCACTGATAACTACTCAATTAGGGTTATTTTGCAATTAGTCTACTCACAGTAAATTTAGTGCAACCGGAGTCATCTGTGGTGCAGCAAATTAAAATGCTGTCTGGGCTGCACGTGCAGTGGCTCTTACATGCTCCTTAAACCATGTATAGCTCACCGCAGTAATTTTGTCACACTAACAGATTAAACATACAGAAAAGCAGCAGCAGCCAATGTCATTGGGAATCCTGAAACCAGGAGAAAAAGACAAATTTGGGGTTCAATCATCCTTAGATCAAACTCAGTGAGTCCAAAAATGTATTGCCAAAAATGTGAAAGCTAAACAAAGCCATATGCTTATGTCACTGTGTGCATACACATGCATATTGAGCAGATGAAATTGTGCATTTGTTTAGTTACAGCTCTCATTCTTTTAAAATTATATAGAGGATGCTCTCATTTCCATGCCTTGAAGAACTCCACCTCATATGTGTTTGGCATCTTAGTGGCTTATCCTCTCCCTTCCTACAAATCATACCTCTTTCTGTTGAGCGCTTTGAAGTTGTCAGATAAAAACATTCTAGACATGCAGATAGCCATTACCTGTGCATATTATTCAGTAAACAGAGCTCCAGAGCCCTTTTCTCTCAGTTTGAAAACCAAAAGCAAGCTGTGTTTTCCAAAATGAAATGGAAAATTTTCTTCTCAGCAGCCTGCAAGAAACTGAAAGCTCTTGCTTGAATGTGCCAGAGCAGCATTATCAATAAGCAAACAGGGAGAAAGCGGTCTAATCCGCAAATAACTCTTTCAGTGCTGATGAACGATGTGGAATGAGGGTAGCTTGATTATTTTTCTGCCTTATTTATGCATTGGGTTTACCCCACAGGGACGAAGGTAGCAGAAAACCTGTTTGATTTATAAACTAAGAAAAGACAACAGAAGAACCAAGGGGAAATAAATCAGGCTCACTTGCGGCTCTGTTTTCCTAGGGACTTCTCTTTGCCAGAACTACATCTTAGAAAACACCCCTCAAAAAAACCTGTTACATACTTTTGGTCTATCTAGGGCCATAGATCTGGGTCAAGCATAAACCCAGTTGTGTAATTAATGATAAGGACTAGGCCAGAGTCTCCCCTGGGATATGGCAGCCTAGAGAAGCTGCCCCAGAGGAGGACTGATGCAGATACCACTTGGCACTGTGCCTGCGATGACTCAAGGACCTGGTGCCAGTGACTAAGGAGAAACTGTGCTGCATTATCCAGCAAATTTGCAAGGCAAGGGATTCAGAGCTACAAACTGTCACAATCCAGGCAAGAGAATTCAGGGGCTGAATCCAGCCAGTGGGTCACAAGCTGGGCTTTTTGCCTTGCAGAAGGAGGGTTGCAAGTAGAAGTCACCACTTTAATAAGCACGTTGAGACACGGAGTTGCGGAATTGTAATTGCATTTCTGCTCAGTAATCTGGGCATCAACCTCAGCAGTCAGGGTCACAGTGGCCATTCTAAACTGTACTCCTGCCCATGGTAATAAGGGATTCTGCTGGGGGAAACATGGCATAAACCAGTCACTTGCACTATGTCAAAGAGGAGTTTATCTAGGTACAGAGGGAAGCTTATTTTAGAACCAAGAATTTGCATTGCAACTTCTGCTTCTTCCCAGTACCTTTGCACAAGAGGAGGGCTACCCACGGTGATGGACAAGGAAAGCAGGCAGCTGGTCCAGGTCCACCAACACCTTCGGTGAGCAGAAGCGAGTCTGGCACACCAGAGTAATCAGTGTCTCTAGTCTGGCCTGTATAGGACCAGACTGGAGATAACCTCAGCAAGGAAACAATCCACCACATTGCCTACATGTTGCTGATCTCCCTATCATGCCTCCTGAGAAGAAATGAACTCTCCAAACGGATGTCTCCCTGTACCTTCTCCCCAACCTACACAGTACTGGATTTGCCCTTTCCTCATCTAACCTTACGCTGAACCTACTTTTCCCCTCTTACATCTATTGACTGCATTTCCTCTCAAAACACACTTCTACAAACTCCCAAACATTCCCTTCTGAGTGAAGGGTGACTTGCAAGCTGCCTGTCACCCTGACCTCAGCCATGACTTTGGGCTGCACCTAAAGCCTTTGACACCAATCCCCTGTTTGTGTCCTGTTTTCAGGACTGGCTTGTTCGGAAATGCCAGCTCACATGTTCTGCAAGTCAGGTAACTGGCAAAGTTGCCATGTCCTTTTTTGCTGTGTTAGCAGTGTTGTTGCTCTGTAATGATCTTAGAGGGCCTGCAGCCCATATGTTCTTGTTCTTATGGAAGTAACGCCTGAATGTCAAACAGGTAGTAAACGCGATGCTCTTGGTTTTAACAATCCTTTCTCTTATACGCTGAAGAGGTATTTGACTTCCTTTGGGTATTGCCTTTGAAAACAATAACATACTTAAAAGAAAAAAAGAAACAGCTTGTAAGATCCTGTTCCTGTTGATAACCATTCAAGTGCATGTACCGCTTAACATTTATGACAATCCATCTGGATGGAGTCATGTCCATGATTGATAGCTACACTTAGCAACTTCGTGGTTTTGATCAGCTGAGACAGAATCCAAGGGGATTAAATGCTGGATGACATCTCAATGGAAACCATAGCACTGGGAACGCATTTATACGTTGGGATAACGGATGAATGTGCTGCTCCAGTGCATAAATATTTATACTTCACAGCTCTGCTGCGAACAGACAGGAAATGTTTTTTTCAAACTGAACTGAAAGGAATAGGAATCCCATGCTGAATACATAGACTCAGACCCCGGAACTCTGACTTTTGCTGTCAAAAAGCGTATAGCTTTTTCAACACCAATTGGCAAGACCTCTCCCTAGATCTCCCCCTGTGAGCAATCCTAACAATGGGGTGTCCTATATCGCCAAAAGCTGATGTCCAGTGCTTCACAAACATCTCCTAACCAACTTCAACTCCTTTAAAGGACCTCTGGAGCTGATGAAGACACCTTTGATGAGGGATGGAGCCGGTCTGTGAGTGAACAACAGCAGTATTTATGTTCTGAAGTGGGGAGGAGACATCTGAGACCACAAGGAGGGGACCATCTGAGATGCTTAAATTCAGACAACAAATCTTTAACAGGGCTATAAAATTTAAGGGACCTACTAAGTTATATAAGTATGAGGCCTTCTGGTAGGCACTGGGCACCTTCAGTTTTGGGGTTCCTACATGTCTGTCTTGCCAGTGCTGTATTCAGACTTTGGAGAAGTGACTTCAAAGTCTGGATCTCCTCTGTAGGTCTAATCTGCTTTGTGCATTGGTGCCTCCAGCATAAGCAACTTATGCCCCATTCAACATGCTGCTGCTTTATCACTTCTCCACAGCAAAGCTCCCAAATCTGCAAGCCTGTATGTAATACAGGATGTCCAGATTTTCTGCCAAGGATATCTGGCTGTCGAAACGGTTAAGTTCAGCTGTCAGCATGGGCAGGAGGAAATAACCTTGAGGCAAAGAAAAGTCAACCTTTTTCACAAGGATCCATCTGGCTAAGTTAAGACATCCTTCAATTATTCTTTTTAAACAATCATTACTGCCTGCAATAAAAATCTAAATGAAATTCTAGCACTGCAAACCCAAAATTGTAGCCACAGTCTTCTTACACTTCATTTTTTTAATGTGGTATATATCCATACCTCATGAGTCGTTACTAAATCCATGTGTATTTTACAGTAAAATGATACTTGGATAACTTCTCCATTTCTCTAGTAATCTTTATAGCTCCCAGTTTTCCTAGATGCTTTACTATTGTCTTATTACAAAGGAAGCATTTATACCAACGTGCAACATACATACATGCCGAAAGGCTTCAAGTGTGGTGACACTGTTCTTGGTTCTAAGACCACGGTATTATCCTGACTGCAGGGCATATGAGATAAATTCTGTATTTAAAATAAAAGCAATAAATATTTCTTAAGAAGACTGTTTTTAAGAAGAGCAATTGTTTAAAAATTCTGGAAAGTCATCCTGCATCCCTGGGAGACAGATTACTAGGCAGGGGACGGAATCCCAGGTGTGTGCAAAACTGCACACAGCTGCAGTGTGTGTCCCCACTAATGACAATACAGCTTCCAGCTCTCTGTGGGATAACACTTGCGTATTTGTATATGTGATGCATTTACCATACACAAGGTATACAGCATTGATGATGTTACTAAGATATGTTCTTGATCCCAAAAAATGTAGGATAGCATCTGCAAAGCGCTGACCTGCATCAGCTTTCCCTACAGATGAGAGCTGACTCTCCGGTCATTAGTGAAGAAGAGGGAAGGATACCAAGGACATGCTTGTGACAATGGATTCCACCAGTGGCAACCCAAAGGGACCTCAGGGGCTCCCAGGTGTACTCACTGATGCCTGTCACCGACGTCTGGTTTTACTCAATTCTTACCTCTCTACCATTCTTTTATCTTCCCTTCAACTTGCGCTACCATTGCTGCCCCTCTCCCTGCTTCCCACTAAACAGCAAGTCTTCTGCCCGCTCGATTCATTCTTTACCTCCAGTATTTGCCCACCCAGATTAAAAATTTTAAGTATTACCATAGATGAAAAAAGGACAAAACACACCAAAAGAGACATGGTAAAAAACAAAACAAAACCAAACAGTCACAGATGCACTGGGGTGGGAAACGGGGTGCTCACACCGTTCATCCTGGCAATATGCATCATCTAAATTAAAAGCCTAAGCTTCCCATTACAGAGAGATGCTCTTGTCTGGAAACATCCTCTGGGGCACCTTCTTTTTTCCACTGTCTGTACAGAGAGTTTAGCCTCCTAATTTAGGCAATAGCAACATGGATCCTCCTCCCTCCCACACTGAACCCACCCTATAGCAACCACTGCTTTGCAATGGTGCAATAAATAGGTAAGCCATGGGGGTTAGGGGATGTAACTAAATATTCCTAATGAAAGAAGCTAACCATCCCCTAATCCCCATGGCTGACCTCACTGTACCATCTCAAAGCAAGACCTCTTCTTTTGTTTGTAAAAGTCCCTCTGCACTTTCAGCTCGGACAAAGACACCAACATATCCTTCCATGCACGGGCTGAAGTGCCAATTACAGGATGGGGACTTTGGACTGCTGTATAAACAAATGCTGCCACGGATAACGCTGCTCCTTGATCAGTACATACTTTGATCAACTGATCAATGATTTTTTTTAAAAAAAAGGCACTTTACTGTATGGGAAGCTTACTGCTAAATGAATGGTGGCACGTGAAACAGTCTTCTTGAAAAGTAGGAAAAGGTCAACTGACATGCAAACCAACAGCAAGCTGAGAGATATCTGACTGCATGGAGAACCCAAAAGCAACAAATCAAAGCCTGGCTAGCAAAGGTAACTGACACTGTGAAAGTGATTTTGAAAATTACTTTTGCTGATTGAAGAACATTAAAAATAAAATGGAGACACAAAATGGGATTTTTTTCCTATGATTTTGGATTTTTTTAAAATTATACTTCTGATAATTATCTGGGTTATCAAAATGCTTAGCAGTCCTAGTTATTAGCTAGTACTCCACTGTGCCAGAAAAATGGCCATATGGCCATAACAGCAACACCAGCATAAGGTACCAAAATTCACCACCATGACTGTTCCCCGATTCCTAAAAAGCATGCAAGTCCTGCACATAATAAGACTTTGACTATGGTTCTCTGTCTGTAGATTAAGAACTAAAAGAAATGGGAGTAGCAGCTGAATACCTAGATCACATAGTGGTGGAAGTAAAGTAAAAAGAAATTCTACAGGAATCTACCAAGGATCTTGTGACATCCATACAACTCCGTGTTTAAAACACCCTCACCTCCCCCCTCATCTTCACAGATGAAGTACATGATACGTTCCTGCAACAAAGCCATTTTTTTGTCATCAGAATGCTATTTCAATTATATAGAATCCATCCCCCGAGACACCATGTTATTTCTCTTTCACCATCTACCAACTTACCCTCCAGCGTACAGAAACGTGTCACCTTCTCTGGCATCAGCTTTCCGTGCTTGTGCTGACAATACACCTCTGCGATCTCCTGCCGACACTGCTTAGATTTAGCCCGGGACATGGCTGAGATTGCCTCTTTGCCTGTTACCTCACACTTTGGTGGCTGGTCGTACCGCAGTTCAGGGGAGCTGTTTCCACTTTTTTTTAAATGATGCTGTCTGGGAGACCTGTGAACCTCCTTCAAATTGTTGTTGTTGCTGCTGCTGCTGTTTTTTCCAGGGTGATCACTGAATTGCACCACCTCATTGGAGTTCTTCCCCAGCAGCAAGTTCTCCTTCATCTTCTCCTCTTCCAGTTTCTTTCTCAAGTGCTCCTTTTGCTTGCTAAGGGGTTTTTTCACCAGCTCAGACTGGTGTTTTTGCCTCTGAGTTCTGGGAGCAAAGTTACTGTTATCAATATTTTCAAAGTCCTTGGGGACTGAATTTTCATTATTGCTGTCTGTTCGCATTTTCTCTTTCGGTCGGTGGGAAAAATAGCCATCCTATAAATGGGGAGAAAAATTATACTTGTCTTACTAAAAATAGTCACATCCCATGCATTACAAGCATTTCTTATATGAAAACATAAATCAATTACAATCCAACATACTGCAAAAAAAATCCCCATGTCAGGGTTCATAACAGGAAGACGGAGCTGAGAGAGGCCTCTGAGCTGCCCAGGTTAGCGCAGACAACCACAGCCTGCACCCCCTTCATCACTGGGCCAGAGTCCAACCCCCATCTCAGATGAAGCAGGGGGATTTTACGCAGGTTTCTGAGCAATTATTAACTAGAGACTTCACCCTGACATCATTAAAAATCAATGGCAAAACCGACACAGGTTTCAATGGAGCTTGAGCCGGTTCCTTCACTCCTTGTGTTAATGACAGCAGGTCGGTATCCCAGGAACTGCCCCATTCCTCTGCAGAAAGCAACACACGACTTTATAGCCCAAGCTTTCTATCAGTGAAGTAACTTTGCTCCAATCCAAAACCTTCCTAATTTTGGGGTTTTTTTTTCAGTTGCTACACAATAAAACCTTGGAGAAGTGTTTCCCACGGGCTGCACTGCAGCCTGGCCGCAGGCGGGAAGCTGTGGCAGGAACAAGCCCTGTGTATGAGCGTGAGCAGCCGCAGATGCTCAGGCGCCCCAGGAGGGTCAGAGCCAGGCTCAGATGTCAGCTCTTAACCACCATCTTCCTCTTCTCCACACTGGGCATGCTTTGATAAATATACAGACCACAACATTGCAACATTTATCATATAAAGGAAAAGGGACAGACCATGGAAAATATTTGCCTGATGCAGAATAACACTTTGCTTCACAATTTCACCCCTGCCTCCACCTACCACCACAGGAACTTGTCTTAGCCCATCAAAGCAGAGCAATTTTACAACACCAAAGAAAAAGGAGGATTATCCCAGTGATCCGAGAGACAACAGAGAACATCGCAATAAGCTCTAGAAAAGATGCAACAGACTAAAACAAAATCGAGAGGCACGTATATGTGTATATTACTATCAGGTGGGAGCCTGTCTGATAGCCAGGGGTGGGTGAGGTTGAGCTACCTTTGCTTCAACCACAGAAACTAGTCCTCAGGCTAGTGGGGGGGACAATTTTTAGCCCCGGGGAACGGGAAATTTCTCCATTTATTAAAGTGATCAGTAGCATATGAAATCAATGGAGAATTGTTACTAAAACATCCGAAGACAGGAGTATAATTATTGATAGGCTTTTTGAGTCTGTCCTGTTTTCTTTGCATTTGTGAAAAACCTAACCAAAAATCAGAGGCTGGTAAATGACAGCATCCACTAATGATGACCGACAGGAGCCACTCTTAGCACCTATGAACCACATTTTGTATTCAAATCATTTTACCAGCATTAGCTAATAATTTCTCACACCTCTTCTACAAGGAACTATTTAACCGTCAGGTTTTGCAGAGGAAAGAGAAGGAGATAATGACTTATCCAAGGCCATGCAGGGAGTCAATATCACTTTGATTTCTGCAGCTCAGCAATGAGAAATGTTTGAATAGCTTATTAAATCAAATTTTTTTTTCCGTTTTATTTTTTAAAGGAGAAAAAATTAGCATTTTTTATAGAATCACAGAATAATTTAGGCTAAAAATCACCCTTAAGATCATCAAGTTCAACCCTAAACCTAACACTGTCAAGTCCACCACTAAACCATGTCCCTCAGCACCACATCTACAGATCTCTTAAATACCTCCAGGGATGGCGACTCAACCACTTCCCTGGGCAGCCTGTTCCAATGCCTGACAACCCTTTCAGCGAAGAAGTTTTTCCTAATATCCAATCTAAACCTCCCCTGGCATAACTTGAGGGCACTTTCTCTTGTCCTATCACTTGTTACTTGGGAGAAGAGATCAACCCCCATCCCACTACAACCTCCTTTTAGGTAGGTGTAGAGAGAGATAAGGTCTCCCTCAGCCTCCTTTTCTCCAGGCTAAACACCCCCAGTTCCCTCAGCTGCTCCTTGTTCTCTTGACCCTTCACCAGCTTCATTCCTCTTCTTTGGACACCCAAGGGAAAACAAACCAAACAAAAAATAGTTTCAAGATACCCCTCAATTCCCATGAATGACCAAACTAAAAATACCCCCAGAATTATTTTCAGACTCCAGCTCCCTTCACTTAGCCTGTATCTCCAACGTATCTTCAAAGAAAAAGACTGCTCCAAACTTAGCTGCAAACTGCAAATAGAGCAAGACAAATGTAAAGCTTATTAACATCATACCCAAAACATCTCCACTGAGGTGCAACTGCTCTGAGACTTCAGATGTTTGATAGCTGTCCTGTTCCCTTTGTTGTTCAGTCAACTCCAAAACCCCACATTAGTTATGCCACTTTTGTATTTTGACTTGCTTTATTTTAATGCACTTGGAACTTGGATTTGTGTATGTGAAATAGCTCAGAAACTTTAATTATTGTGCTGTCACATTTCCTCTAAGCTGGTGCCAGAATTCACCTTTTTTCCTCATCAAATAATTAAATGCAAGATGCACTCCTGTGCATATATCTATGTATGTATATATGGCTGTGTGTGCACATATACACAGCTATATGCCTAATTGAAATTACACTGACCACAAAGAATCAGAACAAACACACTGCGGTTACCCTTTAACACAAATTTACAGTTCTCTTTGACAGCAGGAAATTGTACCAGCCCTCCACTGCAGGCAGGAACACACAGAGGTATCTGGAGTTGCAGGTGCTTGGACATATAAATGAGAATAACTAAATGAGACACAAAAGGGTTGAGGTAAATCCATGTGGATGGTGCAATCCGTAATCACAGTGGGTGACTCAGGGCTTTCCCTTGTTTCATCCAACTGTTTTGTCCCCCAGTTAAACAAAACTAAAATACAAGAGGCATCCAAGATGCTATTAATTCTATTAATATACATTTTATATTCCAGACACAGCCTGAGCTATTCTTTATAAGTTATCCTTAAATTTTAATAGGTTAAGTATGTAAATACAAAGGAATCTATGAAACAGCAAACGTGAACTTTATTTGTTTGGTTTCAACAGCAGCAGTGTGCAGAGAGCTACAGGGACACCACCCCACAGTAATTCAAAGCATCCCTATCATTAGTTTTCACTCTTAATACAGTTAAAAGCACTTTTTACTGGTAACTGGGACATTCCACCATGCTGCAACATAGGGCCAAAATACCTAGCTGCAACCATGGGGAAAAAAAAATAATAAATCTGTCTTCTGTCCAAATTCAACTCTTTCCAAGGGCTCTGCAGGCAATGCTGTGCTAGGATATTTCGGTGTATCTTGGCAACATTCCCTCTCGCAGTCTGACTCTTGCTAAATGATTTTTGTCTTTAATCTAAAAAAAAAAAAAAAATTATCCTAGTCTGTACAGCAAATGGCATGTTGATAAAGGGGAAAGGAAGGGAGAGATCTTGGTCACTGTTGTTGGTTTTTTGTGGTAATTCTTATTACCCACAAACGAGACATTGGCCTGAACCAGAGCGAGAGACACAGACCCTCCCCTGTCCTGAGAAGTGCACAGCCCTGCCCACGCTCTGCCCTCCTGCTCCATCCAAACCTTCCAGTAGTTTGCCAAAGCCTCACAGGATGAGGTTTGAGCCCATTCCTGTTTCAAACGGCATCTGACATGATACTTATTTGATATTTCATTCAGGATCTTTGCTCTCTATATTACCACCCCAGCGCCCATGAGCGGCTGGTCAAGCTGCGCAGCTCTGGGTGTTTAAGCACAACATTCCCACCCGGCTGATGTGCTGTGCTCAAGGAGAGCAGTAGAGACGAAAGCTCATGAGAAAAAAGCAAAGTAAACAGCAGATTTACTGGTGTAAGGTTCACCTCTTTAAACTGTTTTCCTCCTTGAAGGGCTTTACCCCCTTCTGGGAAATGCTTTTCCAAGTCTACATGCTGGAATTCGAAAAGACAAATGCATTTTAAATGCTTCAAAAGCAGACACAAAACTAAGCTCAGCAGTAACTCTTCCCTGCCCACAGGGACAGCAAACACCACAAAAATTCCCCGCCGCAGAGGACACATGGTGTCTGCAGAGACATCTCTTTGGGAGGAGCAAGGACTAAAAATAAAGCATGGTTTGTAGAACAACTGTACCAACCCAAAGCTATAGATACACACTGAAAAATAAGGATGTGTAAACAAATACCACAGTTGGACAGTCAAATTCCAGCCTCACACAATCCCACACCCGTTGATGCAAGTGCTAAATGCCACCAAACCAGAACTCTCAATCCACCTTTCATCTGCGTTTCTCTCACAGTAACTTTCACCAAAGCTGAGCATGATTTTTACGGCATAACCATTTCAAGATAGGATCCATACATGACAGCAGAATGTACACATTTGCAGTGCAGGCGAAATGAAGCTCAGCACTCCGAGGTTAAAACAGCAGCAGTTGCTGACAATAAATTGTGTTCATTCGTGAAGTTTAGGGGTACAAACAAAAGTAGCACATCTGGTTTATCAGCTGGCTACAGGAGGATGGGTTTTACTTGCTCTGCGATGTTTAATTTTTATCGTGCTGGATTAATTGCAGACGTTATTTGCCATGGATGTCTAAGGCATTCAAGTCAGGACAAAGTCATCCCAGAGAAAGATGATCTTGAAACCAGGCATTCCTGGTTCTGACAGCACCACGGGGCGTACATCACAGGTTCGCCATTTCAAACATCAGCTTTTTCAACTTTTGTCTAGCTACTCATTAGTAGCACCTTTTTATTGCTCTTTATGCTTGCAGATCACATTAAATACACTGAAAAAGTGGAAGGCTATACCAGGACCAAATTAGAAGCAGAGAGACTAGTAATATAGCCTGTATGTGGCCACAGTCAAAGATGAAAAAAGTATTTTCAAACCAACACCTGACGCTGCTATTCGTTGTTGTTGTATAGACTTAATCTCATCCATAGAACTCACAAAAAAGTTATTATAGAAAGCTGCATTTTGGTCTATGCAATACAGTAAGTCTCTTTAAAATAGACATAGACCAGAAGAATCTCTATCCAAATCAAGCTCATTTGGGAGGCTATCCTATAACTATTACACAATATTACAGGTCTCAAATACAACACATGCCACCCAAGAGCATGTATTTCAATTGTGCTTCCACTACACTCCTGGCAAAATACTCCCTTTCTGTGTTATCCTACACATGCTTCTCCGGCAACCTTGGAGTGATGCAGCCTCCCTTCGGAGACCACCAGTGAAAATGGTGCACAGTTCCTGCGGGGGGTCATGTCTGCAGCCCAGTAACAACCCACTCCTGTTCGTGATGCTGAAGAAAGCCATTCCACTCTGGCAGAGAAGCGCAGGATCAAGTTAAAGTATTTTTTCCTGCATTTTAAAAGCCAACTCTGTTTACTGCCTTTATAAAGAAACCTTTGGAGACTTTTCATCACTGTGTAGCACCATATTTCAAAGCTCAATCATGACACTGTGGATATCTATCACAGAACACAGGCCTGAGAGAAGGATTTCCAGAAACAGAAATTTTCATTCCTAACTTCAGTTGATCCTCAGAAGACACAGTGAGAGGTTAACTGTCAAATACTCAAGGGCGAGAGCCCTGTCAGGGAGAGTTCTAATGATTATGGGGCCTCTTCTGCATGTGCGCACGCTGCAATTCAGCAATAATATCAAATACTCATGAACTGGGCAAGAACAGTGTGTACTCAGGAGTGTCCATAAGATCATTGCCAGTTACACACTGATTGCCATTGATGCTAAAAATAATAATATACCATTAATGCAAAAATAACATTTTAAGCTCAGAGCCATCTCGTGTAATGACAGAGTTTGAATTCTGCTCCTTGTTGAATGCATGGATTTTAATTCTCAAAAATTCACCTTCAGTGCGTTTTATTAAAATCTGTCACACAAAATGTGTGCTCCTTGGTATATTAGCCACTATATCTATGGTGATTGAGGTTCTGGGGTTCAGGTACTGTGAGCTTGGTTGAATTCGAAGTCCTGCCTATCTCAGGAGAGAAAGCCCGGGTTCCTGCAGAGACGGAGGCAGAGCCTTTGTGATTTACTGAGAGGACCACGGAATAAATCGATGCTGTCGCCTACTACAGAGCTAACAGCAGCTGCCACTCACTGTAGCTAGCACAAATACAGAGAATTTGAAAAAACTTTGCAGCCATCTATAATGACGACTGGATTTTAATGTCAGCTTGTTAACACCCTCAAAGGCTTTTGCAAATACAACACACACCCGCTCAGCCAGATCCCAGGTAGTTTACATACCTGCAGACAGCATTTCTCCACATGTTTTTCACTTGCACCTGTCATACATATTTTCCTCTAAATTCAGTATGTTCAAGCATAAAGGTGCATTTGGGTTTGCCCAGTTTAGAAAATCTAGGTCACAAATTCTCACATGTACAGTTCTGTATCCTGCATGCTGAAGGCAAGAGGTGAAAGATTATGGCTGCAACACTGACCAAGGGAAAACTCCAATAAACCAGCATGTTCTCTGTGGGGTATCCCACTGTAAGAGTAGAATACACTATAAAGCCATTAAGAACCAACCCACATAGTTTCAGACCAACCCTGGATGGGTTTGCCCGTCAGCCAGGATCAGGCAGTATGACTGTTAACACCAGAGTAATTTCAAATTGCTTTCAGAGAAATAACCTAAGGTGCATATAAATCAGCAGAGACACAAACATCAGCGGCCTGATGCACACCAGCTCTGCAGATAGCAAGGGCACGCAGACTTTGTGTGGATCCAACTCGAGACACCAAGCCCAAGGAAAAGAGCCCGTACCATGCAGGCAGCATCGCCTGCTACACGCCTGCGGAAAAACAGTGCTGCTACACACTCCTTTTGTAGAGGCTTTGTAAGGGAAGTTAAAGAAAACCCTAATCAGTTCACAAAGGCACACAGTAAGAGCTTGCATTTACTTGTGAAAAGTGTTCATTGCATCATGCAGAGCATTTCCTCCCAACAATAAGAAAATGCTCCTTTCTCAGGAAAAGTTATTCATGGTATGATTTCTGTATCCAGGAAGTCCTATAAATACCACATAGGTGGACGGACCACGTGCAATCAAGCCCTGAATGTCAAATGTTCACAGTCTGAGTTTATCTGACACAACTGATTTTCTCCCCAGCACGGAGGGATTTGCTGTCTTTTTTTACTGAGAACATACTCTCATGTTCTTTCCCTGGCAAAGCTTGGCATTTTGGTGTTGGTCTTAAAGACACAGCAAAACAAACCAGAAATATACATAAGCACACACTGAGCAACAATAAACCACACAGACCCTTCTCTAAGTACAACGTACAAGATGTGCTGGCCTTGAGGGCCAAGTGTAAATTGAATCCCTGTATTATAAAACTAGATATTTTTTTCTCCTGTCACATAGTAAAATATGTAACAATTACTGATCAGGTGCAACTATGCAACCACTGTGCAGTCATGCAGGACCACGTATGTCTTGAGACAAAAGAAGCACCTAGAGCCAGGGCAGACACTTGCCACTTTGCTGGGGTGAGCTGTGCGGCTGCAGGCTCTAAAACCAGCTCACAGCCTTGGGAGGTGGTGAACAGCTTCCAAATCTGCACCACAGTCAAAATCTCCAAGAGACCTGGTTAGTTTTTAAAGGACCATATATTTCACCTGTCCTGTAACCAAGAAGAATTTAAACAGCACTATGAGAAGAATGAGTTTCCGTTCAATATTAATTACAGCTCTGTGACATATTATTTCATAATGCTTGTTAATTATTCAATGATGATACGTTCCAATTGTCAGAGAATGGCATCTCTACAAGCATGGGCTGCTCTGGGATTAAATCCTTTTTTTTCCCCTGCTCTAACCTTTGTGCATTTGAGGGCTGTTTCTTAGTTGAAATCAAAACATTTTTCCCCAGCGGAACTGGAAATGTTACACTATGGCCTTCAGAACAAGAGCAGAAATTATAAATATTCCTTATGCTCCAGTGGGCTCAAAAATACAATTTCATCTCCATTTTTGAAACAGCTGGGCACCCGTCTCCCTTGGCACACAGCCAAAGAAACTTCTTCAGTCCACCCGTTCCACAGGCAGCTGCAGGCTGCTAAACCAAGGAGCTTGGCCACTTCAGCCCCACAGCTGATTCCCAAGGCCGTCACGGGAAGCAGCTTTGGTCCATTCTCATTTTCTGCAAGGGTCCAAGAAAAAACATCTTTCTCCATCACTCCATCGTTGTAAAGTAAAACTACAGGGCATTTGCCTGGAATTGTCCAAACACTTACTATTCTGCTAGATGCATACAGAAAGACGGTCACCATCAGAACAATAACCAATAATTAAAAAAATAAATAAATAAGAGCAAAGAATTGCTAAGCAAGGCAGAAGAATGGGTTAGAAGCTCTCTTCCTTCCCACTGTCAGATCAAAGGAGCCCATTCCCTGGGATGACCAAGCACGCGGGGCTGACACACTGCTGGCTCTGCAGGAGCTTTGGGCACCTCACCTGTGTGTTGCTGTGGTGCAGCCCACCACAGTCCAGAGACTGAGCCTCAACAGCGGGTATCATCTCCTGTGCTCAACAACACCGATTTCAACATCCTTCAGACACTCTTTTCAATGGCTCAGAAGGCCACTGGGTCACAGAAGGTGTTTTCCCTGTTAGGGTAGGACCCTGCCAATACCAAATCAAGTCCAGATACAGCACTCACCCTATTGTTGCTTGTCTTACTATGTCCACACCTTTCAAACTACAGAACAGCCACTGCTCTGCTTGAAGTCCTCATGCAGTAGCAGGCACACACACATCCTGCTGTGCCATCAAAACAAACAAGAAATTGTGAACTTTAGTTGAAGACATGGTTGGTGTGCCATGAGACCCTTGGAAAACTAGTATTTTTGGCAGGTGGACAAAAGCATAGCCAAAGAGAGCAGATGGAGAAAAGGCAGCAGATGTTAATGTAGTTAGATTTTTCCGTATGTTTTTTCATTTCACTCTAGTAAGTACATTGTACTTCAACTGTCAGTGGCCGAAGACTTGTGAGAAATATATTAAGTTACTTTACGCCTGACATTAAATAGAGAGATACAAAAGGTGAAAACAAATTTATTGACTTTGAACTTGTAACCTGGTAAAGACGAAATATGTCATTGTTTCGAATACAGTCCTTTCTATCATGTAAAAAGATAATGAGAAAAAGCAATCATTTGGGTTAAAAGGGGGATTCTGATACATGAAAAAGCACAAGTTCTTCAGGATTCAGTGCAAACAAATACCTACAGGCACTGCTAGCCCAAAACTATTGTTTTGCTTGCATTTCAAGGCCACAGAGTAACACATGCACCACCACAAAGCACACAGGCACAGTAGACCCCGCACTGGAACATCTGCATTGGTAAGTGACTGTTTGAAGGATTATTTTTCCCTTCCTTCCCAAAAATGTTACCATTAAAAAAACCCCAAAAAAACAAATCACCACAAAAAATTAACATCGACTTCAGCAGTGTGTTCCAAAATGCTATAAACAACATCATAACAATACCATTAATAGAAAGTGTTTTTTCTTTTTTGCATGCATAACATTTGGACATTAAGGAAAGATGTTCTGGTTTGAAACAGAATGAAAACAGCTTCAAAACTTTTACTGCTTTCCTCAAAACAGTTTTTCTGTTTCTTGCTAACCTGTGACTTACTTTCAGAGTGATTTAGAGAGTAAAACAATATTGCACCCCTCAAGAGCCCAAACAGATTTTCGCATTTGTTTCCACTTAGCACTGTAACTGTATGAACAGCTATAGTGTACTAACAGTAATTTCAAATGTTCATCTGTTTATTAAAAAGTTTGAAATATTGCTAGAGGGAGCTGTGAAGGCATGTATCCATATATTTCAAAAATTGACAACTTTGTTTTCTGCTAACTTAAACTCAGAAAAATTTGTACTTACACAGGAGGATTGAAAGACACCACAGACTAGTCAAATTTATTCAATCTGCCCCAGAACTTGATTTATAACCAGCAACTGCTCCCACTTTATGCATATTGTTCCTTTCAAATTATGTTTGAGCTCATTAACAGACTCCAGCCTAATGCACACAGCCCTTCTATTGGCAAAGGTTCCTCCCAGTCAAATTCACTGAGTAACATCAACACTAACTGAGTTTGGGCAGGCTTTTTCGCCTGCATAGACATACATATGCACACACACACGCATATTTTGATGGTTTCTGCTTTGCTGTGCGGTAAGCTCTGCTTCAGCACAGGCAAGGGAAGCCACCCTTGCATGACACAACACATTGCTCCATTCCCAGGCGAACAAACCCTCAAAAGACCGTTCACGTTGAGCAACTGTCCTGGAAAATTTACAAGCGTTATTAAGCCTCCTGGATTCATTTCAGCTTTACCACATCTTTACACGGAATTCACCACAAAACTAGGAAAGAGATGAAGGAGGGCTGGCCTGACAGTGCAAAAGGCAGCTTCTGAGAAAGCTCAGGAAAACCCTGGAGCTTTATTTTCCTACAGCATCTTCCCAAGGAAGGATCTTACAATCCTTCCAACTAAGAGTTCAGACATGAATGAACTTACAAAGAAGTCAGCACTTTCTCAAGGGAAAGGCAATTTAGGTGATTTTTTCGTATTAATGTCTATTACCCTGTGGTCCTCGACCAGGACCCTCAAACAGCATTTGAAAAGACAGGCAGTTTTGAGGAGCAGCAGCAGACTCTAATGCCCCACAACTTTTTAACAGGCATAGGGCTACTTGTGCTATTCTCACTGCTTCCTGAGAAGGCTTCACCTGGGGATGGCCTGGCACAGCGCTGGTGTCTGCACAGAGCTGGGCCTTGGGCTTGCACGACATTGTTACGGTTTCAGCTGGGATGGAGTTAACTTTCTTACAGGCAGCTGGTGTCGGGCTACGTTTTGGATTTGGGATGGGAAATACTGTTGATAGTGCACTGATGGTTTTGGTTGTTGCTAAGCAGTCAAGGCCTCTTCTGCTCCTCACACCCCCCCGCCAGCCAGTGGGCTGGGGGTGCACAGGGAGTTGGGAGGGGACACAGCCAGGACAGCTGCCCCCAACCGACAGTCCATACCATGCGACGTCACGCTCAGTATATAAAGCTGGGGGAAGAGGAAGGGAGGAGGGGCATTTGGAGTGATGGCATTTGTCTTCCCAAGTAACCATTAGGTGTGATGGAGCCCTGCTTTCCTGGAGATGGCTGAATGAACACCTACCTGCCTGCCAATGGGAAGTGGTGAACGAATTCCTTGTTTTGCTTTGCTTGTGTGCATGGCTTTTGCTCTACCTATTCAACTGTCTTGATCTCAACACAGCAGGGTTTTTCTTCCCTTTTACTCTTCTGATTCTCTCCCCCATCCCAGCTGGGAGGAGTGAGTGAGCAGCTGCGTGGTCCTATTTGCTAAATGGGGTTAAACCACGACAGACATCTGGGGTGTGGGACAGGAGTTCATCAGGTGAGGTCAAGAGTGGTCTATCTACATAGTGTTTTTTCCTGATGGTTATTCTAATACCGAAATGAAAATGTGAAGTTTTGTGTGCTTAATTATCACTTACAATTAATTCTAATTATTTGGTGAGAACTAAATTTGTCATTATTTGACAAAGATGCCCCAGAGAGATCATAGATAAGTAACACAAAGTAAGTATAAGAGTAAAGCTCGATTATTTCAATGTTCAGAATACGGACGTGATAACCACACTGATTACTTATTACCAGCCAACCTGTTCCCCCTTTTTTTTTTCCTTAACCGCCCTCAGTGACCCACCCCATAAAAAAATAACACAGCTAATCTGAACCAAATTCCTCTGCTTTCATCTCTGTTTCTTTCATCCAAAATTCAGCTAATATACACTTTATATCTTTCAAAGCGGTAGTAAACACTTGAAATTGTTTCCTGGTGACTTGTTATTAACTAGATTCCAACTAAATTCATCTGGAGGCCTATTCCAACTCCAATCTAAAGAATCTTGAGCAACCCGGGGTGAATTGCTGAGACGCACAATAGGATCTCTGGCAGCTATAGAAATTAAACATAATTAAAATATGGATGGTAGAAATGAAAGATGCCCTCACATACAAACAAAAGCATCCTTGTAAAATACGGTCAGTTTAGCACAAATGTATTCAGCCTTAATTAGGTAGAAAATCTATTTAGATGAATACAATGCAAAGAATAATAATGAACTTCAGGATTACATTTTGTTACTTGGGAGGAAAAAACAACACAAATAAACGGGAAGTAATTGGAGCTTATTTAATAGTCTCAGACTATCAGCTTGAACAACTATAATCATTAAAGACCCTGCAGTGATCTTCTACTGATAAATGTTGTTAAATCAGAATTACAATACGACAAGCATGAAGAGCAAAGCCTATTAATATGAGCAGCACTAAAAGAAATAGATTCATTCACATCTTTTTTTCACCTACGCAGCACCACAGGAAGCCTTTGAACAAAGCACACAGGAATGAAAGACCTCCATGTTTCTTCTTGGTTTGGGTGAAACTGAAATACCAACACTTCAAAACCGTTGCAGATGAGCAACTGTTATCCAGTGCAGACAACATAAAGTTTGATATCATGGGCCCCAAATATATTACCTTGTATCTATTAATTGAAATGAGCAAACAGAGCATTTCACACAAGTGTAGAGCACTGCTCCTGGACCCTAAGGACTGGGAGGGATGGGTGGGCGTTTGCAATGCTTGCTTATAGTACAGAGCCAGTGAAGCTGGCACCACTTCTTACTGGGAAAGACAAATGGCTTCTACCATTTCATTTCTACGCCCACGGAGGCCAGGTTACTTTTAACCAACTCTTCTCTCCCCTACCCGTTCCTCTGAAGAGAGAGATGGCAGGGTGGAAAGACTCTCTTATTCTTCTTTCTCCAAGGACTGCCACAAGGTCACTGTCCTCACAAGTTGTTCCAAATCCGGTCCACAGCTTTCTGTGCGAGTCTACCTTGGCCGTCCCTGCTATGCTGGTAAAGCAGGGACCAGGCGCAGGCAGGAGCATTTCTCACAGCAGCCCTGCACTGGGCAACAGGGAAATGGTATGGTTTGCATTCAATAGCCAAATTTTCTGCCCAGGTAAACTTGCATGATTCCTACAGGTTGACAGATGTCTGCCAGCCAGTGCTAGATGATGATTTAAAAAACTACCTTTTCTCTCTAAATTGAAAGCTTAGGGCCGTATGTCAATCCTTCTTGTCCTCCTGATCACCGGGCAGACTTGCAGGCCCATGACAAAGCAACTCAGGAAGACAGGGGTTTAGGTACTGGTTTGTATCTTCACACAATGTTCTTCTGCAAGATAAGTAAGTTACCTTAATAAAATAAAAATTGAAAGGGCCATAGGATACTATTATGGTCTCTGCCACCTGTTTCCTTAGCTCCACTGCCAGCAGTTCTACCTTCCTGAAAACTCAGCCTAGGACCTGGCCTCTGCAAGGGTCGCTTAAGTGGTACTGCGTTCTCTGTTCTTCTAAATACGTTCATAAAGAGCTATACAAATGACCGATTTTAACAGCATAATGAAACATAACAGAGACTTAGGATTAAAAGGTGAAGCAGAATACACCTTTAGTTCAAAAACTTGTCATTTTATTGGCTCCAATAAAGATTGTGAAGAATATATGCATTAGTAGAAGGCATCAAAAAGTTTTCCAGGAAACTGTCCTCCACCCTTACTTGAATGGATATCCATTTTGCAGACCAAAACCTTTTTCTGTACCACACTAAACATACTGACTACATCTGAGCCAAACACCAGATTGTATAGTGCCCTACTTTCTTTAGCCACATAACAGCCTTTCACTCATGCTGTAGGCACAGTGCTGTCAAAACACTGATATGTAATTACACTGCATTTAACAATGGTCATACTTCCATAACTCCCCACTTACAATTCTGTCAGAAACAAGGAATCCCTCCACAGTCAGTCAATGATCATATCTCAGCATATACACATCCTCAACTGACAGAGCTAGATAAACAGCACAGCATAATGTTAACTTAGCTAGTCGCTTTTCATAAACTATCCCATGCAGAAAACTGCAATCACAATACACTCTATTGTTTTAACTAACATCACTATGTTTGTGCATCACAAAAATACTTCTTTCTAAGGGAAACCACGGGCCTTGCAACTATGCCAAAGGTTTATTTACAATCAGCAGTTTTTCATGTGATCTAAAATAAACTTTACCCCAGGGACCTTAAGGAAGTATATCAGCTGCTTCTGAAAGCATGGGGAAACGCAAGTCCTATTATGCTTTTGCATTCTTGGCGGATGCATAGTTCAATAACTTCTTGCATGCAACAAATTCACAACGTCTTCCTTTGCCACATGAGTCTTCACGCTTTACTGACAGTGAGTCCAATGTCTTTGCACGGACAGGCTCAAGTATACGATGCTGTACAATGGCAGAACACACCGGCATAAGCAATGTCCTCCCTTTAGGCCCTGGCTCTGAACACTTTCCAGTCCCTCTTTTGGAGCCTTCCCTAGATTTTGAGCTAGTTTCAGAGATTATACCGAGTCCTCCATCCTACGATCCTGCTCTGTCTTACAAGGTCAAAATTGTCTTCCACATAAGCCAAACAGAGCCCATGGCATTACTGTCAAGATGTATTCTTGACTGTGAGTTAAATAATTATTTTTTTTCCCCAGTATTATAACACATGTTCACTCATACAGTTATATTAATATGTACAAATATCTGCTATTCTAACTCCCCACCTGTGGCATTTACAATGCTAATTGAACAATTCCTAATTGTTCAATGAACTAAAGTTATAGATTGGATGTCTGCCATGAAACCCTGCCCCATACAGGCTGTGAACAACTTGTATCCCTCCGCACTTTTCCAAAATATTCCCAAATATTTCCAAAATATTCCCAAATATACCCTCTCATTCTCCCAGTGATCTACCTGCCACTGAGGAAACCATAAATACATGCTAATAAAATATTTGATCAAAATAGCAGCTTTATGCCATATTACAAAGTCATTTGCTTGTTCAATCATCAGCAGAGGAGTGCGTGCGTGTGTTAGCTCACAACACACTCTCTCAGACCTCATTCATGACCCATACACGGAAAACCACAGTCAACTTCAGCAGCACGAACCTGAGCAACCTCTAACTTGTGTATATAAAGGTTTGACGTACCAACCTGTTCTACAGTAGTGCAAATTTCCTTTGTAAATAAATAAATAAATTTACTGCCATGCAGAGAAACAGTAGTGAAAACCAGGTCTTGTCTGTCAAGAACTTGTTTGCATTTTTCTCCTATCTCCCTATTCTAAAGCAGCAAAATAATGTAAATTGAGACTGACAACTTTAAATTTGTGTCTACAAATAGATATTGCGTGAGTTTTATCAAATTTACCTGGGATTTTGATAAGCCATCTTTACAGCATAAGCACTGGTGCAAAACAAGCTGCATGGGAATATTATGCTGCCAATACACAACAGTGGCATTATTTCTACTTAACTGGAATTAAATGGGTAGCAGAACTTGCAGGATGAAGTTACTACCTTTGGCTCTCTAACTGCTCTTTGGTCATCTGGACTTTTTTCTTGATTTTGCAGCACTCCGCTCCCAACAAGCACCGTGATACAGTGAAAGGCACAGGCACCTTTCAGTCAGTACTGTTTACCGTGACAAGCTATTAGTGCCTCTGCACATTCACCAGTGCTTTCTCTCAAGGGGCCAATGCGAAATTCATTTACAGCTTCCCCTCTGTTTTTGTATCTCGAGTCTGCTGTGCAGGACAGGATTTGGTCTTTTGTATGCAGGAGAGTTCTCTTTTAGTAGCATATTTAATAATCTACAGCAACCTTAGTGTACCTTAATACGTAAGTGCATTACTACTACAATGCACTTTTTAGAAAGAAACTGTTTTGAGAATTTTCTGATTGCTGGAACACAGTTTCATTTGCAGAGACAGTACGATGACAGAGCATCCATCATGCTATGTGTATATTCTATAACATGTATTTCCATTAGTATTTTTACCATGCCAGATATCAAACAAAGTGACACCTGGCAAGTATAATATTATATATTTACCAATGTAACAGTAATGCTTCGTCAGAGTAATATTTTCAAGGGTTTGAAATGAAGAAAATCTCTCTCTCAAATCTTATCTAGGCTAAGATTTGCCTAAACTGCAAAGATGAGAGCACTGCCAGAAATCAGCCTAAGGGAACTATCAGTATTACGGATTTGAAGCTAATAGTTAATAATCCACGGCTGGTAAGGATGGATAAATCAACAGTTCTACATGAAGCAATACCAACGAGAGACATGCACACACTGTGTAACTTTTGTGATGGGTGCAGATAAAGTACCGTCGGTTTGCAGGTTTTGGCCATTTGGTTGGTGCTTTCCACATATCCAAGGAAAGCAAGACCTGCTGCCTCTCAGTGACATACTGCTACTATGAGAGAAATAAATTCAGCCAGTTTCCAGACTTTGGGTCCTTGTGCACATCTGCCAGGCAGAGATCACTCACCATTGAAGCAGACTGTCAAACCCACAGGCACCTCAACGCTTTCCTGGAAAAGCCCCTTGTAGCAACAGGTTGCACATAATTCCCTTTTTGAACTTCAGAGAGTTGAAGGAGGAAAAGCATGGGAAAGACGTCGAAACTCAGGGTTTTACCAGCTCCCCTGCTTCCCTCCCCACCGCCCCCATGCCAGGCAAGCCCCGCTGCACAAGAAGGATGGCACAGAAACATTTACTCAAGACTGCGCTGGCTGGAATACCAATGCAGCCCAGCAACGAGCTTAACAGCAAACAGGAAGGAGGGGAAAAAAAAAATAAAAAAAATCCTCTGCCACAAAAGAAACAAATGGCCAGAGATGAGCCTTCCCAGCAGGTACCACATTGCAATTCAGAGCATGTGGGTATCAGAGATCAGCACTTGAGATCTTGAGATACAGGAGGCTCCTCTAGGAAAACAAGCTCTAGGTTCCTATCACTTATAAAGGCAGGACCTCTGATTATTGTCAGCGGATCTGAAATTCTTGCCCTTTATTATTCTTTATTAGCATCAAATTATGTTAGCCGAGCAGATTTGAAGAAATCTGATGCAAGCAGAAGCCTGCTGTAAATACTGATGTGAAAAGATGCATTTTGCATGTGATGAAAGCCAAGAATGAACTGTTGTCTTCACTTAGTTTAATTCATGTTTTTTCCTTTATAATAGCAGAAATAAGTATCAAGAAGAAACAACAGATTCTCAGTTTATGCCCAAATAAATTTTACATTCCTCTACATGTAAACACTTTGAATGACTGTTAAAAGGTACGTGGGCTATTACTGGGTCCTACAGTTGCTCAAGGAAATTAAAGAGCAGACATAAATATTAGGCAACATTTTCTCTTTGCATTGAAATCTCTAAGATAATGAATGCATTGGAAAAAGCAACAAGATTATTATTATCCTTAATTCTTTGGCCCAACGCATGAGCTGGCCTGCTTCCAGTGAACAAGTGGCTTGTGATAGTTTTATAGAAGCGATTAAAACAAGTAGAGCCACTTGAATTATTTTTTCCTTCCCTGTTTGTGTATAAATGTGTGCTAGTTCGCCAAAAGTCCCCCTTGATTCAGAATATTGCAGCAAGACAGGAGTAGTGGTTGAAACCCTCCCCCCCATTCATCTTATCTGTAGTCAATTGTCCATGGAGAGAAGGAATGACAATCACAACATTACACAACAGCTATAAATAAAAATTCCTCTGCCCGTACAGTCAATAAAACTGTTCCCGTGTTTAAGTGTTTCAATTCAGTGCTGGTTTGACAGACTGAGTTGAAATTCTGGCAGTACCCACCCAGAAGTAAACAGAAAGGAGAAAGTCAGCCTTCCACTGCTGGCAAGCCACATCATCCCCACGCAGATCCAGCATGTTCGAGCATGGTCTTACTCAGAAAATACATAATAGTTTTCATTGGTGGGTCAGTAACTGAACTTAGAGCAAATCTAGACCATGAGCTACAATCCACAGCCATCAAAGCTCCAACAGCCAGCATCAAGGCCAACTGTACCCAAGCAGTGGATACAGCCCAATACGTGACATTGGCTGCCTGTCTCTCACCTGTACAAACCACACTTCTACAGGTGATCCTGCAACATCATTCAGCCCTCGGTCCCTTCACAGATGACAACCACAGACTGTTTTTTAAATCATAAACAGCGATTGCTATGGTAAAATAGTGGGGTTTTTCCTTTTTTAACTTAAAGCTAGAATATTCCTTATGACCAACAAAAATGCACAGGCAGAAAACAAAAAGTGAATGAAGTGCATAGTTTTAACTGTACCGAGCAATTGGATTACTTGCAATGCTAATTATTCTAGGTAATGCCCATATTTTAATGCAATCTCCTATAAGGAACCAATATTTTTTTACAACATATTTACAAATATTTTAAGAGATGTTTGGTGAAATGGTTGGCATAGAAATTTCTGAAGCTCCACACACATCTACTAAATGGAAATTGCCTCCACGTCCAAAATAACAGACTTCTTAGCAAGGAACCATTAACAAAACAGGATGACATCGCACAAAAAGTTTGCCACAGAGTGGGCTTTCTCCTTCCCTTCTTCAATACGCCGCTGCTTTTATTACAGAAAAATATTGTTACCACAAACTGTGTACCAGTTTCTCTATACATTCTTACATTCATGCAAGCTGTGTAGAGAACAGTGCATGTAGCAGGGACTGGGCAAAACGGTAGAACTCAAAGAAGCCAATAAAACAGTCAGAGATATATCCGTGCTGCAATTCATCTCCTCACTACCTTTCCATTTAGTATCTCAATGAAGTTTTCTAAGATTCAGTTCACTGCAGGAGGTGGCACCTAAGCACTTCCCAAGAACACAGGATCTCTCCTGGGCTCATCGCTGCACGAACAAGGCTGCATTAACAGGGCAGTAGTTGAAACGAAGTAGTCACAGCAAATGCTCTTCTAGGCATCTGGGGAGGCAGGGCAGGGGGGAATGGTGAAATGAAGAATATCCAACACCAGAGGAAAACCATGCATGAAGTCTGATAAAAATTGAGCCTGTGCAATGAAATGGCGTACCCATCGTGTATAGGAGTAAAAAAAGCAGACACACAGCTCAACAAGCAAGGAAAGGGCAGAGCCAAGCATGCCAACTGCAAGGCAACTCTCACATGAAAAGAATTAATTGACAAGTATTTGCAGGAAATCATTTAACACCAGTCCTCGATTGTCAGTCTGACATTAAGTGCAAAAAAAGTCTTTAAGAAGCAGCATTTAATTACTAATGGAATGTTTAATTGCTATTACAAAGCAGTAGTTTTTAATTACAGATCATATTAATACAAATATGATCTGATCATGATCATTAGGATTTACTGTAATGATCTTGTTCACTAACACAGTGGCTTTGTATTTAAAGTAAAATGTCATTAAAAAGCCATGGGAACTTCATCATTAATGTGTGGGTAGTGTAATCTTCATTTCCTCCTGCAGATACTGAGCTGAGACCAATCATGCAAGATTTTACAGTATGTAAAACAACTGTCACTTTTAATTATAAAGAATATGAAGCAAAAAGAACACTGAGATAACAAGGCTGAAACAACAATTTTCCACATTTAAAAAATCCCCTGCCACACTTTGTCTAGGAGCACTTTTTTCAATGGCTAAATTTTCCCAGGAATTCTGAAAACAAGGTGTAATGTCCCTTTGTTCAGAGTTCAATTCTGGGTCAGTAAGCCAACAATAAAGTATTCAGCCTACCTATCATGCAGATGAAGGTACAATCTCAAGTGTCTGGCAGATTCTTTTTATTTATTTATTTAAGAAAACCTGACAAGATCAGTGCAATTACCAGATGCTAAAGATTTTAGTTCTTGATAATACAGAAAAGGTCAAGCAGATTTAATGGCAAAACATATAAAAACCAGAGTAATGCATGACTCAGAAAAGGGAGTTACAGGCGAAAAAATATCTCTAATAACAACTTATGTCAAGCAAGCCCAGACTCTGACATCAGCACATATGGACGTGAAGGCAGACAGACAGCTTTCAGAAATGTTAAACAAAGGGCTCAGACCTCTGATATCCTGAGCATTTTACAAAATCAGGCAAAAAGGAAGGGAAATATAAAGCAAATGGCTTTCTAAAACATAATACATGTAAATGTATATGTAACAGAATTTTGTCCAGTCATCAGAATGTACATAGTATAAACAGTAAGAAAGAATGAGGAATTCCATAAATATTATTTTCTACAAAACATGGACCATTTAAAGAAACGAACACTGGATTAAGTCTATTTAACACTTATTTAGCCCTCAGTCTCCTTCAGACTATATTTTTTGACCCAATCTTGAACCCTGCTGTTGGGCATCCTTCCTGTCAGATGCCATCTATGGCTCATACAATGCCCTTTGTGTTTGTCTTTTAATCTTGTCACTTCTCTCAGCTTCTGCTTCGGCATTCAATAGTTCACCTTTTGTCTGATTGCTGCCCATGCTTGGGTTCCAACCTTCGAAGCTTTGCAGACCTGTCAGCCAAAGAACAAAAGACTCTTTTCTAAATAGATAAGGGAACATAAAAATAGCTATGGGTCAGGTTCTGCTCCCACTTACAACAGCAGAAGGGATTCTGTGAAGTGCTGTCAAGATGAGTCAGGCTTCCTCATCTTCTGACTTGCTGGTGAAAGCAGATGAAATCTCCAAAAGCTTTTGAGCCTTAAAGCTGTAAGACAGCTTTTGGTGTTCTGGTCCTCACCTAAGCTAAGGACAACTGCACTAGTTTCCCACCCCATCCGCCCTTACGCTATATCCACCTGCGTGGAGCTGCCTCCTGCACTGCTGAACTGGCAGAGTTGCATGAACATGAAAGTCTCGGTGCCAGCAAAGCTCAGGAGCTCATCAGGACTTAACACCCCTGCCCTGCAAGATTGACTGAACAAAACTACCCAGAAGCATACAGGGATCAAAAAAAGCCACCAGTATTTTTCAGCTCTTTGTCAGTAATGAAAGTCATCAAAACTTCTAGGTTTCTCCTTAATAACCCTTGAACTCAAAATCTTACCTCTTCTTTCTTAGAGTGACCCAACAAATTGGCATCAACACTTTGCTTTCTTTTTCTCTTGCTATTCTTTCCAGAGTTCTAGATAAAATAACATTTTCACAATGAGTTTAGATCTAAAGGTTTATTAGTCAAACTGCAAGTGATTTGAGTATAAATGAAAACACGGATTTGATATTTCTAGCTGTTAACTCCCCAGGATATTGTTGTATTCCCATTGTTGTCAAACTGCTGGAGCATGCTTTAAGATTGCACCATGCAAAGCGGAAACGAGGATGAGAGTCCTGGCTTTGCTGAGGTCTCCTAGGGCTTTCCAAATACATGGGCCACGTGCTGCAGTGCACCTCAGACACCCACTGGAAAAATACAGCCTCCATCCACCAGCCTACGGGCCTCATGAAATGAATTTGCAGGCTGTGCTGCTCCGCAGGACACAGACTCCACCCAGTTGACACAAAGAACAGATTTAAGTGGTATCACAGCCACAACCATTGTGGTCACGACATTGGTATGAAGGCAGTGGGGGCTAAAGCAAATGGAAGTCACTGGAAAGGCTAACAGTGTCCTAAACCAAAGTTAATCAGTAAGTCTTGTATGTCATGGAACTGCAAAGCCAGCTAACTACAGCAAAAAAGGATTTGCCAGATCTAGCAGGCATTTATTACCCCCACAGCAGAAGGACACGGCAGTTTCCAATGTTCAGAAAAATACATATTTTTTCCTCTTACAGGGAAAATGCTTTGAGGTTATGCTCCTTGCATGGTAACACTATCTCAATGTTTACGTAGATTGTCTTTAATAAAGTTGTATTAATCAATCTCCTTCCTCTATATATATGATGGTGGTCTTGGGAAGACAAGAAAGAGGCATTCAAAAATGCACGCAGACTGCATACATTATTTAACATAAATATTTTCATATGTGTAAAATGAAGAGTTAACCAAGCAGTTCAAAGTCAGGATAAAACTACTCCAATCCAAAAGCTTTCTGTCCCTCTAAAATCTGGTTTATGTTATCACAGAAAACAAATAAAAATGGATTCCTTGTTCCTTTCCCAGACATTTCAATCAAACTTTTGACTCCCTGCAAGCC
Source organism: Chionis minor (assembly GCA_013398295.1). Taxonomy (NCBI): domain Eukaryota; kingdom Metazoa; phylum Chordata; class Aves; order Charadriiformes; family Chionidae; genus Chionis; species Chionis minor. The sequence goes on from VZSF01008712.1 coordinate 154,893, forward strand.
TCTGCCTGTTCTGCTGGTAATGACCTCCAGCCAGGAGGCTGTAGGAGGAAGAGCATAGAGAGTTTTCACAACTTTCTGCCTTTCTTTAATTCTCTATCTCCAACACCACAGTCCCAGCCTCTGTTGAATTATCACTCCCTCAAACAAGCTCATATCGACACCGGAGATCTTCCTCCTACTTCTCAAGTGCCATTACAGTCTTTAGGAAGTTGCACACAAAATGGAAATATTTATAAAACTATGAAACTGAAATATGCTACATGTGCTGAAGACCAAAATAAAACCAGCAGATGACATTATTAAGCATACTTACCATAGATTTACATTTTACATATATTTTACATATTACATATTTCCTGATTACGTTTTTTCCCAAATATCAACGGACATATATCAAATAGCTTTTAAACAAAGCTTGGGAAAAACCTGTTTGTCTTCACTGCAACCTCATAAATTTGCAACCTCACTTATGAAAAAAACTGTTTACAACAAAATAAGCAAAGGAGTGGGTGGAAGGAAAAAACCTTTTTTGACAGGCATCCTCTTTGCTGATCCAGTTAAAGGAAGCTGGATATTCAAACAGGTATTAAAATTTTAAAAAGGTATTCTCTGTTTTGCAATGGCACCAGATAAAGCTGCTGATGTGGCACTTTCGCAGTATTTGAACACGATATCCAAGAATTACAAGGTTTGGAAGCTTTTCATGCCCCAATGAAATTTTAGGTGCTAAGGTGCAGAGAAGCAATTCCTGCTGCTTATTCAGAAAAGGTTAGGGAACAAAGGAAAAAATAATCACATTTGCTTCATCTCGTACATTCATGCAATTCATGGTGACTCATGGCTGCTGACGAAGCCTGGGCTCCCAAGGAAGCTGTATTTAATTTTGAAGTGAGGATAGCTGCAATTATCATGCAGCTGACACTCATCCCACTAAAACTAATATGTGCATAAAATAGCAAATAAAACAAAGATATTAGAGCTAGATGAGATCTGGTTACGGGACCGGCTTTGTGCAGCCTGCACAGACCAGCAGCAGCTCAGAGAAGCTACCAGTTCACACTGGTTTTCCAGCAGCTTATTTCCAGTCAGAAGGCACTTCCTTCGGTGAGCAGTGTGCTGTGCTGGACATAGACACAAGTCAATCCAGAATGAGGCCTGAGGCATATGAATTTTGTAGCACAGCACTGTGTAAGTAGAACAATTATGAAGTAATACTTACCTAACTAGAGCTGACCTACTGTATTGTGAGAATTCAAAAATCAATGATAAGAGACAAGCAAGAGAGTTGTTCAGACCTCTAAGAGAAATAGAAGGTATTTTCCGTGGGAAAACTAAGCTCATCTAAAGCAAAATAGGAGGCAGCAAATTCCATTTGCAGGTTCAGCAAATTCAACAGGAGAAAACAAGGATGATTTATCTCTGAATTCTTGCTGCAGTCTGTGGCCAGCTTTCACTAAAATGTAATAAGTGTCTAATGCTTATACAGCATCTTTCATCCCAAACACTCCACAACACATCTCCACTGAAATATTGGACATTTCAGTATTAGCCTATGCAATAAATAATTTCCATCAAAAAATAAACCAAAATATCTTCCTGAACCGGTTTGGAAAGCTGTTCCAATTCCAAAAGACTTCCCAATTAAGACAGCTTATATAAATACCAAAACAACATTCTCTCTCTAGATAATCTAAACAAAATATGATTTGGTCTTACAGTTCATTGTACACAAGGGAGGCTTCACAATCAACTTGGGAAATTCATATAAAGAGAAATGAGAATGTGCACCAACATTAAATTTAGATAAGTCATGAGGTCTTTCTGACAGAATTCTGGCAGCTGACAGATTGTGTTTCACTGACTTTATAGGTCAAATAATAGACACTGTGATGCCAGACATTTGAGTACACGATCATTAAGCAATACTTCAGCAAATCCAAAAGAGCTTAGAAGCGACCCATATGGTCCACAGCTGATTTTAGCCACCAGTAAAGCAAATGTATGTTGCTATAATAAGAGATACAACTGCTGCACTCAGATGACACCATTAATTTAGAAACTACTGAGCAGAAGCTAGCAGTCCCTGCTATCCTGATTGTTCATCTGCAGCAAGGAATGATTTGTCAAGTGAACCACACTGGTTACTCAGTGACATACAAATCAGGACCAAGCAGCTTTTCCATAGCTCACGGCCATCCCTGAACTGTTGCGGTCCATACTGGTGCTCAATGCCATGTGAAGAAATAGGAAACCCCACATGCACATAAAGAAGTGACAAAAGGTAGAAACATCAGATGAAAGAAAAGGAAAAGGAGGGAGACCACACTTTTCTCTGTATGTCATGGCCTCAAGAAGACCATATTGGATGAGTTTGAAGTGACTACAGCTGATGTCAAATAAAAGATAACTGTGATCGTTTAATTACCTAGCTGCCAATGTTGCTTGGTCCCAAAGAGCACTGGAGATCAGAAAGCCACAACTGTCACAGCACACACGGAAAAGTTATGCAGACAACAGATGTGATATAAACACTCACTGCATGGCTTAGCAACTGTCGAGAGGGTGTCTATCGATATCACGCAACATGTATGTGTCACTCCACCAGGCAGTCCAGCTGCTGGCATAGGCTCATGCTCTCTGCATATCTGAGCTAAACCTGGTAATTGCTGCCGATGATCGTTCTCAACTGCTATTTGCTTCACAGTCAGTCCTTCGTTAGCTCAAGCAACCTGCACGCCAAATTTCCTCACTGCCTTTTGTGATTCATCCAGCCAGCAAGCACTGGCAGCCACCTACCTGAATCTGTTGGCCACCTCCTTGGCCATGGCAGGAGCCCACCCATGTGCCTCCCAGAGAAACCGCCTGCACATTTCAGTAGTTTTACCTTTCCGGAGTACAACAGAAAACATGCAACGCCTTATTCCTCAGATGTACAGCACAGGCAAAGGTAACTCACATTATTTTTCCCACATGGTTAAGATTGGTTAAATAGAAAATAGTATCAAAATGAGGTGTTTTCCAGGAATTATTTACACACCTGATGACCTCCTAACAGCTATTACAACAACCATATGGACAGGAACACATTAACTTCTCCGTTCCTATCTGTGACCACAACCTTTGTCTGGTTGTCTCACAAGCTCTTCGGGGCAGGAACTGGCTCCCACGCGGCACACGTCCCTCCCATGCAGGACAGCTCTGAGCAGAGGCTTCTGACAACATGCCAGGTCTTTGCTGACAAGTGGACAGTGATTCTAGAAACTTTCTTTTTTGAAGAAGTATCTCTTTGTAGTTGATCTCAAGTTTCCCACAGAAATTTCCATAGGCTTTTAGAGCCTTACGTTGAATGACTTGGCTTTACAAGACAATGAAATGCCTGGCATGGAATAGCATAGGAAAATGCAGCCATTTGCCATCCTGGAGAACCTAACCGCCTGGCAATATACAGCAAGATTGAGTCAGTCGGGAAATTCTTTTTCTTTGTTTAGATCTTCTTTTGGAAATGATGGGAATGTGAAATCTTTAAAATGTGTAGCCCGCTATGCAACAAGAATAACACAAATTGAGAAGTAACTGAGACAAGCTGTAAAACACTACGTATGCATGACTCTGAATTCCTGTTGCCATTTGAAGGAGCATAAGGGCCCACTTAGAGCTACTGAATGACAGGGGGGTTTTTTTTTTTTTTTTTTTCTTTTTTTTTTTTTTTTTTTTTACAGGTCCCGCGTTTTCAACAAATCAACTATTACAAGAATGCTTTTTAACTCCACACGGGGACTTTTTCCATGTGAAGAAGCTTCCTAACATAGAAAAAATAATTCTTTTTCTATCTATCTTTTTCTATCAAATCAGGGACCCAAGCAGGTCTCAATACATACTGAAGTTTTAAACAGTCTATGAGATACATACCTCCTAAACCCTCTCCACCTTATTTACTCACACAAATACATACACAAAGGATGATGGTCAAGACTATGAAGTTACCTGCAAAACCAGGGAGGAGATAGATGTATGACACCGCTGCAAATTATCCCTTAAGTAGGAGGGATGTGAGAAAACCTACATGAGAAAGGATTGCTCATGTGCTATTTCTCCTGGTTAGTATGTTTGACTAATCAAAATTATACTCATGTGCTACTGTTACTCTTAGCAGCCTCTACAGAGCACCAGCCAAAAAAGCCAGCTGTTTCCTTAGTGCCAGGAGGAGCCCAGGAGCCGACACGACCACCCAGTGGCTCAGCACTGGCATATTTCCATGGGCTCTGCCCATGTTCTAGCTCCTGACCAAATCTATAGCTTGTACACAAGCTATAAAGACTAAACTCTTACATGATTTCTCAGCATCTAATTTAATGGCTTTTTCAAACAATAAATGAGAAATAGATTTAATACTTTTTTAAAATTCACTATGATTAGCAGGAAGACATCAATAAAATTCTAATTCAAAAAAATTAAAATTAAACTTTTCTTCCAGCCTTACTGTATGAAAAATAGAGATGACCAGGAAAATTAAGATCACCTGTTTTTTCCTAAAGATCTGGAATTTTCTCTCTTTGCCTTTACCCTTACTAAAAGGCCAGAAAAGACACTATGAAATGATATATCCAAAGGATAATATGCTGAGTAACGACAGGTTTATACCCCTAGTTAAAGATCTTGACTTTTATACCAAGGCCATGCGGGCTATAAAATATGAACTCATTGCTGTATCCTCCAATTAACCAGTCTGCAACTTTACCTCGCCCCTTCCATCTCTTTTTTTTTTTTTTTCAAAATACTCTTTGTAGTTGATACTTTGAGCAGAGACAGACCTGAAACTGCCTGTCACCTGAGATGGAGGCTGAACTGTAACCACCATGATGTGACAGCAAAGGAGGCAAGAGGGGTAATCAGGATTTTATGATTTTAAAATCTGGTATGTCATTAAGTGGCTGAAGTACAAACATGGAACAGATCAATGCAAATATTTTCAGAGTTAAAAGAAACATCTCTTAGTACTAGCAGGAACATACAGACTAACAAGGTTCCCTTTGGTACAGTACACTTTTTGACTGAACTAAAAAATTATGTTCACTGCCGTTTTGGTTTTTTTTTTTTTTTTTTTTTTTTTAGTACAGAAAAGGAATTCTTCTACAGATCTACCTTGGAGATCTTGTTCAGAGTCCTGCATTTGCTGAAAGAATAACATGACCATCACACAGCTGCTGAAAGAGTGCCCTGTCTGGCAGTGGCCATATGGTGCAATCGTTATTCTCCCCACGCAGCCTTCCAAAGTGATCCCTGAGCAAGCCCTGGACGTCTTGGGCTGGCCTCTAGACAAAAAGGGCCTGTGCGGGAGCACAGAGATGCTTTCAGTGCCCGGCCACGGCTCGTGGAGGGCCAAGCCCGGCTGTGGCCGCAGGAAGCGCCCAGCTCTGCCACCCGGGCTCAGCCCAGCACCTCTGCACAGATGGCACCTTGTTGAGAGTGGAACGAGTCCCAAATGCCAGGCCAGCTCGAGAACCCAGTGCAGGTCTTGGAACAACTGGTTTTGTTACCATCCCCTGTAACTGCAGGAAAACAACCTTGCCATGAATCCTTTCATGGTAATTCTCAATTTAATTCTCTAAAAAGCAGCTTGTTAGCTGCTTCCCATAGAAGCCTTCAAGTTCCCTTGATTGCTCCTGTAACAAGTCAGAAATTCACAAAACACTCAGCAGTTATGTTTAAAAAAATAAAAAAAGTACAGAAAAAACCTCAAAGGAAAAAAACCAAACAAAGCCTCCCCTGTCAAGGCAGATCTTCAGCTGGTAAATCAGAAAAGCTCTACTGCTCAGTAAACAATTCAGTTTAAACCAGAAAAATGCTGAGATGGAGCCAATTGATTTCCATTTATTTCATTCAATTGTTTTATTAGCAGTGATTGTGACAGAAAGGGAAGAAAGTCAAAATTTTCATGGTCCTGCTGAGGGGCCTTCACATGGCAATGGCACTACCTGGGAGTCTCAGTCGCTTTGCATTATGTGCATGCTCTCAGAGGTGATCGCTTTTCTCAATCATATGCCAAACATTTTGGGGTACTTTATGGAACAAAGCCCTATAGAGCCCTTTGCCAGCAAGAACCCCACAGACACACCTACAATTTAAGCCCAAATTATATTTATTTGGGAAGACTCTTGTGCATTTCAGAGCTGCAGGAGCTCTTTGTACTGGGAGGGGCGGGGTACACCCTGGCTGGGAGAGGACCTGGCTCTGGGGCTGATGAAATCATCTCTTCCACACCCTCAGCTCATGGCAGCCCACAACTAAACAACAAGCAAAGTGATGCCTGTTTAAATGGAAAATAGCGTATTACCTTTTTAACCAGCTCCACAGAAAGTCCCACAGCAAGATGTGCGTGTGTGAGATTCAAAATAAATGTACTCTGATTTTAAAGCTGTTTTATCTCTAAAGAGAAATTCTGGTGGTTGATATAGTCGGTACAGCTGAACTTAATAGTCTAATGGCAGCAGCTCTCTGGAGTCCCTAAGGATTACTGGAGACAAATTATAACGAGCACATCAGCAGCATAATTGCACCACAACCAAAAAAGCAAAGAACAGAAAGTTTCATGTTCTTTGTTGCTAACTTAAAATCTTAAAATAACAGTTGCAAAAAGTTTAGGCAGCCAATTACTGCATATCACTTGTTTCTAGATGCAAGATTAGGCAATGAGAATTTCCTTGTGCAGCTGCCAAGGCTGCTAGAGTCACTGCGAGGACGGTACCTCCGCCCCTCGGCCCAAGAATGGATCAGCCACTGCTGAAAGCAGCAGGAGGACCTCTGCAGAATTTATGCAATCAGTGCCTGCACAGTAATTTTTTATTTAAATTCACGTTCAGAAACACATTTTCTTTAATAACGGCCACAAGACAGGATTATACGAGTGCAATGACATTGCAGGTTTTACACCAAACATAAAGCAGGGTTTACAATCCTGCTGTTTAGATGCACTGCTGGTAAGCCTGAGAGATTAGAATTACTTAACTTTATACTTATTAAAAATCCATAAGCAGTATCAAACCACCCCTCCAAGGTATCTCTCTGGGGGGTCAGACAAATGCTGGAGAGCACTTACTGTCAAATGGGACGCACAGCAGCATTTGCCTCCTGCTGCCCAAACTCTGCACAATTCCCTCAACAGGCCGCTCCTGCCAGCAGCAAACTTGCCTGCTGGCCTCTTCCCTTTCATTTCTTTTGGGCAACTTTGGCTTCAGTTTCTAGCAGTGTTCCACAGAATATGAGTGTACAGAATCAACGTATATTTGTAACAATGAATGCCCATCCCTTAACTGCATGACAGTACTCTGCTGCTCTCTATTCGTTCCGATCAGAGATTTCAACGTTTATTTATGAAAGAAATTCTGTAAAACTTCTGCAAGCCATGATAGTTAAAAATCTTTCTTCTTTAGAATTAATATTAGTAGTTTTCATCATGAGAGAGTGTTGGTTTACTTCTGAGGTGAAAGGACTAATGCACAAATCCCAGCCTGCTGTGTTTTCTCTACTTTAAAATTCTCTGCCCATTTTCAGCTCATCCCAGTGTTGTGAGCAGTACTGAGCTTACTACCTGCACAAACCTTTTTTTGTTGTTTTCAAGACATTTCCTGAAATATGGAGTTAAACAAATGCTGCAACTATTTCAATTTACAGCAAATACCATTGATTTTTGGCAGTGGAGGAAGGCAACATAATAATTAACATACCTCCCTTCAGCTTTTGAGTAGATAATTTTATATATTTAGCACATAGTTTGCTAAGTCTGTATTTTCTCTTATGGGAATTCAAAACATTACAAACACACTGTCTCAGAAGCAGTAAAATAAAACAAGTTGGTTCCATTTACTGTGATTACAGAGCTGGCAGGAAGAAATCCTGACTACACAATGCTCGTCAGTCCCTGGTTCCTAAATACTGGCAGAAATCGCATCCAGAAACCCAGCTGCTGCAGCAGGTCATACATTTACCACCATCTCAGAATTTGTCTATTCCAAAACCCTCTGGTTTTAACTGTGGAAGCATTAAAACTAGCCCAGCTTATGTACACTGATTTAAAGAAATCTTCATAGGCTTACACCTCAGCATAACTATAAATGGTCAGCTAATTAATGCCTAGTTCAGCCTCCTCCTGTGACCGATACAAAGCAGTAACTGCTTCTTGCAAAGAAACCAGACTTAATTCTCCAACCTTTTCCATCTTACAGTGATACAACTCATCTGACAAATACTTTAACCAGCCTATATTGTTTTGTATCTCCTTACAGTGTCCCTTTGCTGCCTACATTGTACAAGACCTAGCAGTGTACTGCTCATCACCAGGTTTGTTAAGCTCTACATGAAACACAACAACAGCCCAAGTCTGTTGGTAGCTGGATTGTGTTAGCAGTGAAGTTCCAACTGGGTAGATGGGCTGCTTGGTGGAGCTGTACATTGCTGTACAACAGCAACGGTTGCACATATTGGAGCTTATCGGCTTCAGATTGAAAACCAGCCAGTACCATAAAAGTCAAGCACAGGTTTTTCTTAAGTAGGCTGAGGTTTTGCACTGCCATGAAGAGAAAATACAAGAAGCCCTGGATGAGAAATGGCATGGGAAGTCTGTGTCACCGCCGGGCAGTGTTTAGCTTTCAGTCTTCCCCAGGTACAGACCTACTTCAACTGATCAATTTGAATAGTTACTGCAAAAGAAATAGTGAAGTTGGCAGTAAATGGCATCTACCAAGTGCTGCCTTTGATACAGCAAATGTGGTTACAGTTGTTTTTAAGGACACTGGGATTATGTATGGTTATTTCCTCTTTCTAATCAGGTCTATAAACTGGAAGACTATAGATAAACCAATGGGTAAAAAAGACATCTTTCTTCTCTCCTTTCATATGTATATTATAGGCAGAAAGAATAAGAGAGTCGTATAAAGCCAAACCTATTTAATCACTGTTTTGGTATAGGCAGTTTCAGATTTCAGTAATATCCAGCTTCACAACATTAAGCACTTCCACAGTGACTTCCACAATCAGAAAAGATTTGTTTTAGTGCACAGGTAGCTTTTGTCTTTCGCGCAATGTATCTTCAAATGCAAACCTAATAAATACATTTACATTTTAGTTGCATTTATTTTTCATTGAACAAGTACCCGAGCCCGATTTTTTTTTTAGTAGTTTAACTGAATGGGCTTTCCGCTGCAAACCTGGATCAACTCTTCTTCAGTGCTATTCAAACGAGGCATCAGACACTGGCTCAGAGGTATTAATCTGATCCTTATAAAAATTAGGGAGAACTCCAGATAACTAAAAGCATTGAACTAGAAGTTGCACAATTTCTTTCATTTTCATTGACAAGAAAAGGGTAATTTTTTACATTTGTAAACTGATACAGGTATAAGCTCACTTTTATTCTTTCATTATTTCACCCATGATTACACTTGCTTTTCTAGAAGTTTAGTTGGATTGTTGTTTTTTGTTGTTGTTACTTTTTGAGTTTGCGGGTTTTTTTGGTTTGGGGTTTTGTGGTTTTGAGGGGTTTTTTGGTTTTGGGATTGGGTGTGGGTTTTTGTTTTGTTGTGTTGTTTGGGGTTTTTTTGTCCAAAGCACTGGGTTTAGACTCAGGTAATCTGATTTTTCTGCAACAAAATCTGATTTCTCTAATCTCCTAATGAGGGTAAAATCACCTTATTTCATACAGTTTAAGCATGAATAAACTCTTCAAGCTCCTGAGCTTTCCTGGGTGTATGCCCAGATGAAGTATTTCCCAGGTCTGTGCCACACCTGCACTCTGACATACAAAACCTGAACTTATGCTGCCAATTCTACTGGTGACACTTGAGCATAGTGCCTCCGACAGATGTCATCAAAAGTGATAAGAAGTTGTATCAATTGCTTTACAAAAACATAGCACCAGCCAAAATATTCACATTTCCACAGTCTGCAACTACAGCCATTACTATAACAATTGCATTTCCCTATATGTGCTCATTTTACACTCACAAATGCTCACTTTAAACCGCATGACCTACCTTAAAGTCTGCATTTGCCAAGAGTACTATTCCTACTTTTCCCACGTGCAATGATACTTAAAGCCAAATTTACAAAGGTATTTGGGGACTTAAAGATAATAACTAGTACCTTAGCAGGTACCTCAATACCATCAAAGCAGGCATGGGAGTTGTACTTCTATCTCATGAACGTAGTTTTCCCGTATCTTTACATGTTTAAATATCATAATCTGTTCCGAAACAGATCTAAGACATACGCTCATGCAGAAGTGTTCCTTGCAAAGCAGCATTCCCCACTATAAATGTACTGCTGCAGAGCACCTTTGAGCCTCAGAATATAACGCAGATAAATGCCTAATAGTAAGTTGTCTCTCTGGGGAATATCCTGCAATTGTTCCTACTTGAGAATGTACCTGCTTTGCATGGTGGCAAGAATGACCCTCTCCTAAGAGCTGGACTGCGCTAACCTTAGGGACAGCAAAGATTATTTTGAAGCTTGTATTAGGGCTTCACACAGGATGAAGTCTGCAAGATCCCCGAAGAGTTCTCTACAACAGAGGTTGTTATTCTGCTGTTTTCCCCCCAAACTGGGCAATAACACTGTCCCAGAAGTATGGTTATAAACCAACTTTACAAAGCAATCTGCACTTCACGGTAGCTGCTCTTTATCATTTTCCAATCAACACTAGTTGGGTTCTAATTGATTTTATATTATGTCCCTTACGAGAAGTAAGAATATTGCGTTTACTAGGGCAGCACAAAGAGGGCAGGCCTATTCTTACTGCTGTATTTAATGCTGCTGCTAATCATGGAGATTAGACTGAAACAATTACAACAGCTAATTAAAGAACAATGTGGTTTTTGGCATCTTTTCTGAGAGAGCACTATTGGGAATTCCTAACTCAGGCAAAGCAGGGATAATTAAAAATCGAGCTCTGGTTTTCCCTCCGCTGGCAGCTGGATCACACTGATTAAACTGCAAATAAAACACATGAAACCAACACTTTGTAGTGTATCCAATTTCACTTAAAAGGGCCTTTAAAACTGAATCATAAACAGAGAAACAGCTCACAGCAAATTATTTAGCTGAAGCTGGATATACAGTCTTCACTGCAGTTGCTTCACAGCTTACTATCTTTTGCATAGGGCTGGGACAGTAGTTACTGGAGGGCCTGATGAGCCACTCAAATCGTTAACATCCCTTCCAAAGGCATCCTTGTTCAAGGTGTCACCTAAACACTAGAAGCAACTGAGCTCAGTTTTAAACACTGGCACAGAAATTTGGAAGTCCCTTGTGAAAAAAACACAGAATTGTACCCAACAACACCTCAGGTCATTACTAAAGAGTTAGGCGGGGCTCAAACCCCTTTTAGTCAGACACTGCAGGTCTGAAGGGTTGGAGCAAATAGTAGCTATTTTACGACAGCCAGAAGTTCAAGACAAATTTCCAGCTGCCCAATTAGGTGAAAAATCTAAGTAGAAACAAGCCTTATCCGAGATTATCTGGTACTCTGTCTGCTATAAGGCACCAGTTACAGAAGAGCAATCAGTGCATTGCCTTCTCATGCTCAGACCACACAGCATCACATACTGTAAAAGTGCAGTTATCCAGCCAGACTGACACAGCTTCGCTTTATAATTATGATAATAAAAATAATAATGTTTACTTTTGGCTAGCATTTGCCTATATATACTTCTGAGTCACACAAGAACAGTAAGAAAACAAACAAACCTAAAGAAAAAGACACGAAGGGTGATGCAGAAATACCAAATTACTTGCCTTAAGTTCGTTTTGGTATTTAGAAATCTGCCTGAAGGTTGTTACTGTGCTCTCTGGACAAGTACTTAGTGCTTTGTTAAATAACAAGGGGATCTGTTAAAATTTTGAAACCAATGCCAAGAGACTTTGTATTTATGTAGCTTTGTGGAGAAACATCAGTATAAACTCATTTTCATGGATCCCACTAACTGGACTTACCTCATAGGCAGTCGATATTGGTACAACACAGCTACGCCAAGACTGTTAATCAGACCGAGCACCACATTCCTTCTGAAGCAAAACTATATTTAGCATCATATATTAAGTAAATATATTTAACAAACAAAACCAAATAATAATAAAAAGCAGGGAGACTGCACTCAGCACCAGCAATACTTATGTTAAACTAAAGTACTTAAGGAACAGTGTTATTGCCAGGTGATCCAGAGGAAGATCTATAATGGAGAAGTTTTCTAAGATAAGGCCTTTCCAAGTTTTTCATAAACACTTGAAAGTTTGGGCTACAGGGCAGAAAATCCACTAGGAAAAATTATTAGAGAGACCAAAGAAAGGGGAAATACACATGCCTTCTACCTACATATGGTCTTACAGATTACACAGCAGTCCTGCTTTTGACACATCATGGGAACAGTCTGGAAGGCTGGCTCAAATATAATTAGAAGAAAAGTAAAATTATAATAAAGGTCCTTGTGGAAAAAGCCCAGTTAGCACAGTCATACCTGTGAGAAAATGCTCAGGTGCTCAAGAAACAACCAGCCTGGGCACATGTTACAAACATTGTGTTGGCTTTTGTTATGAAAATACCAGCCCAGTGACAAGAGGGGAGCATCTCTTGAGAACCCTCCTTCACCCTCTGCCACCAGGGGACAAGCCCAGGACAGCATAGCTACATGGTCTGCCAGTACGGCTCTGTACTGTCCACGTATCAGTTCTTTTTACAGAGCTAGATAGGTATGCACATGAACAATCACAGCCCAGCCTCAGCTTAGTATATGAATTTGGTGAAGTTTTCAAAGCTCGCAGAGGATTTTCAGGCTTTAAACTCTACAGACCTCAGAGACTCGACTGAGGGTTCACCATCTATTTCACCCAGAGTCATTCTGTACTGTCACCTTTCATTCTGTCCATTGCCAGAGCTTTGCATTTAGGTCCATTTCTTTAACCGCATTTACCCAAGACAAACTTCAAAAATTATTTTAGCACCCTGCACCACCTAGAAATCAACAGCAGCAGACTTGGCCCTTATAGAATCACAGAATCACTTGGGTTGGAAGAGACCTTCAAGATCATCGAGTCCAACCATAAACCTACACTGCCAAAACCACCCCTAAACCATGTCCCTCAGCACCACGTCCACCCGCCTTTTAAATACCTCCAGGGATGGCGATTCCACCACCTCCCTGGGCAGCCTGTTCCAATGCTTGATAACCCTTCCGGTAAAGAATTTTTTCCTAATATCCAACCTAAACCTTCCCTGGCACAACTTGAGGCCATTTCCTCTTGTTCTGTCGCTTGTTACTTGGGAGAAGAGATAGAGACCCCCACCTCCCTATAACCTCTTTTCAGGTAACTGTAGAGAGCCCTTATGAAGGGCTGCAAAGAGAAGTGGCTGTCAAATGACCATAATAAAAGAAGAGAACCAAAAAGCCCAATTAATAAACAACTTAGTGACCTGGCTAGTGACTCACAGTGAGATCTTGAGGAAGATACTGCAAGAGCTTTGCAACTCCCTTTCTCCTCCACCTGATCAAATGGTGATTGATAATGACCGTGATGATTCCTTTTTGTCCACTTTCTTGCTGAGATGAACACGTGCTTTATTACACAGACATGAGATATTCTTTATTTTAAGCTATTTATTGTCTTCTGTTACTTTTCTTAGTCTCTGGTAACACATAAAAGTTTAAACTAAAGAAGCAGCCTTCATATTTTGCTCTGAAATTACAAGCTTGTTCTTAATCGCCGAGATGATCTCATGCTTAAATGATATTTTGGCAAAGAAAAGCAAAGCACTTCACAGCTGTCTTTCTACATGTAGTATATTACCTCTTTATATACCTCTGTAAAAGTAAGCTATGCAAATTCTCCTAAAAATAATGATGCTAGCATAATTGTTCTTTCCAGGCTATATTCCAAAACCAATTTTAAAACTTGGAAAAACTATGAAAGTGGGATAGCTGGAAAAAATACTTCCGTTTTTACTTAATAATAAACGCTTGAAAGGATCACAACATTTTATAAGGTCATATATAACACCAGTTATAGCACTACAGTAATGTATTATTCAGCTCCAGCAAAGAATATAAATCCTTGTAATGTACATGGTTAAAATGTGGTTTAATTCTTACTATCCCTTGGCTTTGACTCAAAGTCCCTGCTGAGTGTTATAATGTTCAGAGGATGCCTGTTCCTGAGACTCTTTAATTAAATCTGTAATGTAAGACTTTGCCTCTGGCTATTGGTCACACTACCTGGCACTTGCGTTTACAGAGATACCACCTACTACTTCTGTTCTACTGCCCGGCCTCTGAGCCAGAGCTCTGACCTCAGCGAAATACACGCTATTGGTGTTTCCCAGGCTGAGACAGACTGGTCCTTTGGGTAGACACTCAATCTTTGCTATTGCATGGTTGAGGTTTACAGCAAAAACACAACAACTAAGAGACTAAGAAAATAAAATTCCTGCCCTAACCTTTCCTTTTTTTTCCCCCCAAAGAATTTCCGGGGGGTACATGCATGCTCAAGACCAGGACTTTGCAGCACCCATGCTACTTCTCTCAATCAACAGGATGCATTTCCACTATGCTCCACAGCTGGTAAAAAAAAGACTCTCTCTTTCTCTGAAATTTGTATTACGTGGTGACTGCCATTATTCACACAGCTTCCTGCTCCACAGCAGGTCAGCAGGGAGAATGCCTGAACCTCTAGGACTTCTCTGGTACATGCCTGCATAACACAGCACTGTCTTTAAGGAGTATCTTCTGCTCGCTTTTTATGAAAGTATCAAAAGATCTGGCTTTGTTTTGAAATGAAGTGAAAAACCACTTCAAATCTCTAAAACTTGTAACTGCTAAGAAAAGGTTTTCCTACGTAGCTCTACAGGTCTCTCATTCAAAGGCAACAAGAGCTGGATGCCTTTAAGCACTCTGACAAACACCCTTCAGCATTTTTAGGAATTTCACTGTACATTTTTGCACGGCATTTGCACTCCTGTGACTGCGACTGGCCTAATGGATCCTTCTTCCCTACTGAATGCCGAAGCAGGCATTTTAAAATGCACTTCTTTGCATGTGTTGACTTAGAAGTGCATGCATCTTTGAAATGCGCTGCCTTTCAGCATTACTGCCAATAAATAATTAAACAGCCTATTAAGACAGCAAAAGCTAATTCACTGAAATTATAAGCAAATGTTTTTGCCATCGAGGTCCAGACTCAGGGAAACACTTAAGCAACAACCTCAATTCAAAGCATGTGAGCATTCGCATTGATGCAACTGCCTAACTTGCAAGTCGTCTTGTGTTTTACTGAGTAAGGGCTATTACCCCGCTCCATAAATTGTTTTCCCTTGTGGAAGCATACAGTTATTCAAGATTTCAAAATATCTAGTGAAAACAACAGTTTCATAACTAGAAAGGCAAGCTACAAGTCCAATTTCAGCCTAATCCTGTAATTTTGAATCTGAAGAGAAAAATACAGTAGTTTCTAAGCAAATAGCACTGATACAATTTAGCCCCCACTGTTATCATTTCAGACGTCAAAATACTTAGTTATTCAGATACATACAATATCACAAAGACAGACAGTAATGGAAATAAGGCCATCAAGAATGTGTTCTGCTCCAGCCAGCATGTTTACCTATAGGGAACAAAATAAACTGCCACAGAGGGAAGACAGACATTAAACAAGAGAACTCTCAGTTTGAAAAACGTTCCAATAATGGAACAAACTAAAAGTTACAACTTAATTAAGAACATGAAACCTAGCAGAAAAAGCATATGCTGTCATAGCCACAACAGTTATGTCAGGAGGTGACAAGGGAGGGCAGGAAGGACTGAAGAGGGACATGGACACTTCATTGGACACAGAAATAATAAACATTCTTTTGAGAAAAGAACATCTCTGCCAGACAGCAAACATCTGTCTTGGCCAAGTGGCAAGACCTGTTGACCCTCTACAGCTGGGATTTCCCAGGATGATCTTGCATAGCTTGCTAACACTGTATTTTCACCACTGGCTAAGATCCTGGGGACTTGGAGGGCAGTAGAGAGTTTGATAATCCCAATAAAAAATGAAAACCCCAGGTCCTTGACTGATCCTTTGCAATGCCCACTCTCCCACTGGGCAGCCTCAGATTGATGTTCCCTTGCATGGAACAACTTCAGCACAGCAAATGGATGACATTTTTCAAATGATCCCAATATTTGGTGTGGAGTTTGTGGTCGCACCCAGCAATACAGCTGGAAGTGAGGGAGCAGACAGGCTCAGTTGGCTGTTTCAGGAGGGTCTTCAAGGAAATTATGTTTTTAAAAATACACTACCCAATCCTGGAGTTGAACAGAGTAGCTCAAGATGTAGGACTGTCTACCGTGGAAAGTCACTCAAGTTAAAACAGAGCAAGAATTCACCTTGGTCCAACAATTCTTGATTAACTTCCCCTGCTGGCAGGCTTAGTGTAAACTAGGCGCTATGCCAAAGCCTCCCAATTCACTCTGGAGCAAATATAATTTGAAATAACGCTCTCATATTTTAACAGCATGGCTTTCAGAATGAATTTTCAGGTAACAGTCAAAAGTGGCATAGACTTGTGGATCAGTCGTGATACTAGCACTCTGTGTAAAAATAAAACAAAACAGGTCTTTACTAACTTCTTTCACTGCATAGGAAAGGAACAGCTTCCAAACCAGTGTATCGTGGTGTATGATGTATAGGGAAAAACTGTTGCTTCTAAGCTGGAACTAGAATTTACCAAAAATATCAATGGTATTACAAGACAAAACAGTGGAAAACTTATATTAAAAATTTTTTATATATAGTACATATCCAGACACAATCTATAAATGTCAGTAACATGAATGAGGTCTGCACAGCCCTGGATTCACAGGCACCACACAGGCTTGACTAATTCCACATAAGTTACTCCACATTCTGTTGTCACTTGAAGTGAAAGGAGGTTGTAGAGAGGTGGGGGCCAATCTCTTCTTCCAAGTAACAAGCAATAGGACAAGAAAAATGGCTTCAAGTTATGCTAGGAGAGGTTTAGATTGGATATTAGGAAAAATTTCTTCACAGAAGGGGTTATCAAGCACTGGAACAGGCTGCCCAGGGATGTGGTGGAATCACTGGATTTAAATTTTATTTTTGATTTAAATTTAAATTAAATTAAGTATTTATTTAAATACCTGAAGGTATTTAAAACATGAGTAGACATGGTGCTGGGGGACATGGTATAGTAGTGCTTTTGGGAGTGTTAGGTTGATGGTTAGACTCAAAGATCTTAAAGGTCCCTTCCAACCTAGACAATTCCATGATACAACCTGGACTTCCACCTTCTAGTGTCACAAGAAACAGCTACACACCAGAAACCTCTGCTTTCCATGGAGATAAAGGCCAGCTGCTTAGTCAAATACATAGGCTACTCATACACATCTCCTGCAGAAGACCTCCTTATGGTCACTATCACAGAGTATGACCCAGACCAAGAGTTCCCTTCGAGTTTTAGTTTCTCTGAAGCTTTTGTACTTTCCAAGCCCATTGATTTGCCTCAGGTGAGCTGGAGCCACACCGGGATTTGCAGCCCTTCTGTAGGAAGCCTGGAAGAGCTCTGCCCACCAAACATCCACCCATGGACCTCCCATGATGCAACTGGGGCAGCTCCTCCTGCACAGCACAACCTGCAGAAAGGGACTCCTGCACAGAGGTGACACAAGAAATCTGGAGCAGACACGTGGGTGTGTTTTAACTTAGGCTCCACATCAAAATTTAAAAATATGATAAAAAACATCAACAGTTTTATGTCTGTGTCAGTTTTGAAAAGCTGGGCTATAAAGAGTACAAAGCTATTTGACTGTGGAAAAAAAAGGATGAATAGGAAAAGTATGTCAGTCATCAGCTTCATGTCTAAAATAAAA
Source organism: Chionis minor (assembly GCA_013398295.1). Classification (NCBI taxonomy): domain Eukaryota; kingdom Metazoa; phylum Chordata; class Aves; order Charadriiformes; family Chionidae; genus Chionis; species Chionis minor. The sequence goes on from VZSF01008712.1 coordinate 172,808, forward strand.
AGGTAATGACCTCCATTTACCCTACGGTTGTGTTTTCACAGGCAAAGGAATAGGCAGTAGGCCTTGAGAATGGTTACCATGAGCCTGATCTGGCACTTACTGATAAAGCTTCATTGATTAGTAATTTCTCTTTTGCTTTTTGACCTTTTTTCTTAAAAAAACCCCAAATCTATTAGTCAAGACTAACGTTTTGACCTGTGTAAGACACTTTGTCCAGCTACCAAGCATCACAATAAGAGTGCCAACAAAAGTTCAAAGCTGAGCTGCCAGAAAGGCGCTCTAGAAGCAGCGATCAAACATTGCATGTTTCCTGCCTATTAAGAAACCAAATGCTGGCGAAGGACACAACGAAATTAGCATCAAGATAATTTGCAAATAATGAACTTAGTGTCTTTTCACAGGCACTAAGTGCTTACTCTTCTAATATAATGATTTTATTATCAGCATTTATTAAAAATATTTTGTTTGCTATACGTAAACTCAAACGTTAGAAGACAGACGTATTATAAGCTATTACAAAACATTAGGTAACACTTACTACATAGAATAAATTACAATTAAATGCCAAAAAGACACAGGAACAAAGATATAATAATAAAAATTCTTTATGGTTCCTGTGAGATCATGGAATGGTATGTATAATAAATTATATTACACATGAACAGCAAGAACAAAACTATTTCAGGGTTACAGTTGTTTTAAAGCTGACACTCCAGGCAGAGCCAGGAGCTTATCAAACCTGCTTGTAGTACAACTCTTCTTGGAAGTTCCTCTTCAAGCTTGGCTTTTCCGTAATGCATACAAATTATTAACCCATTATGAATGTCAGCGCCTAGCCCTTGCTACCTAACAGAAGCCAGCACCACAGACTCCCCAACCTATTTTCAAAAGAGAGAGACAGTCTCACAACAAGGCACAGGGAAGTGACCCTTCCCGTGAGGGACAGCACAGCTTGCGCTCCCCAAAGTCCCACTTTCCCACCTGGGCAGCACATGGCAGTGTGGCCAGAGCACCCCTGGATGCCAGCACAGAGGGGCTGCACCCTCCCAGCCTAAGGAGACAGTCCCTCTGGGGCTACCACCCCTTGGGCAGTCGCTCCCCATGGTGGAAAATCCCACACCTTTCACAGAAAGAAGCAAGCCTTGGGAGGGAGTTGTCTTTGGTTTTGTTTTTCTCTGAGAATGGACATAACAACACTTTGGGGTGACAGGCTAAGAATGCCAAACAGTCAGAGAGGGCACATTACAGCTCTGCCTGAGGACTGTGGTGGTGCGAGATTTGGGAATCTCACATTCTCGGTATTTTCACTGCATGACGGATTTTGCTAATCCCGTTCTGAGGCTGTCAGCTCTCCACACGGACACAATACATGGAGCTTAGGCAATAACACAGGGTCTGGCTTTAGCTTTGAAAGGCAAGCCTCAAATTCAGATGCTCTGCTGATTACTGGATGCAGACTCCAAATGCTCGTACTCTTCAGATAAGGTTATCTAACGCATAGCTTGCTGTGACTGGATGCAGGTGAAACAGACCTGATAAAAGAGTGCAGGGCTGCCTATGTGACTGGATGCCATGCTTCATGGGCAGGGCCACCCCTGCCGTCATGGCTGGGATGCCACACAGAAGCGCTGAAGGGGAGGGAGAACAGCTGGCGCACGTGAGACTTGCTGCTTCCATGGCCAAAACGCCTGATTTGGCCTGGGCCAGCGCAAGATTTTCAGTCACAGAAACGATATTGAACCACACAGTTCCCACCAGTATTAACAAGGGTTCCCAGACCAGTGAGCCACAATTTGGGTTTCTTTTTCCCCGAAGAGCAAATATAGGGAATATTTCAAGTAAACAAAGATTATTAGCTTACTTCCTAATTTCCCATGGAAAAGTGTTTTCAGACAAATCCCATCACTTTTGCAATGTCCAACTAGCACCTTTGGGAATGACAACCAGCTCATTGTCACTCACTAGTCCACTGCCTCAGCGTCGTCATCAACTGCGACAATACACATTGTTGTAAGTCAAGACAATAAAACATTTGCATCTTTTTCTTTTAAATCTTGCTTTGGCTTTAGCACTGCAATCTATCCAGTTGCAGTCATTTTCCCAATCAGAACATAAAACACAGGAGTATATAATACGGATGCTAGCTCCGTATCTCCATTGGATTTACCAGCTACCAATACACTTTCATTGCCAGCCTATGTCCTAGTTAATTCCTCTTCTAGCAATACCAGGGAACTCTGACAATGAGGCAAAACTACAGGGACTGTAAAGCCACCTCAAGTCTGTAAAATAAGGCACTTGTAGGAGAAGGAAAGTTAAGGTGAAAAAACACACGTGTGATCTGTGCAGCAGTCCAGGCCTGCAAACAAAAGAACCTTCCACATAATTCATCCTACTTCTGTAAATCAATACCAACAGTTTCAGAACTAGGTTCTCCTCATACTGTGGTCTCCAGTACTTGAAGGACTAGGTAGTTACAAAAACAGAAAGAATTCTCAGGGTGTTACTTGAAAGTGGACGTAGCCACTTCAAAGTTGCGCTGGCTACAAAATTATTGTAACTAGATCTGGAAAACGCTGCATGCAAAACACAGCTGTGTAGGTCTATATTTATCCAATTATTATCTGATTGTTTTTGAGGAATTGTTTGTGCATTTTTATTTTCTGTTCTATGCTTCACTGCCCAAAAAATGGAATTATCACTTTAAACCACTTGGCTACAGAGGAGCTATTTACACCAATGAAGTCTAATCCCAGCGTAACCAAAGAGAAATTTGCAGTGGGAGAGGAACCAAAAAAAAAAACCAAAACCAACCAACCACAACAACAACCCAGCATCACAAAAGCCTTTTAAGTTGCATTTACCTGTAGCTGTTACAGAAAATGAAATAAAACAGAAACAGATCCCACATTTCAGTATCATTTCAAACCGATCCCACAGCCAAACGCATCCCAAGTGTCTCCCAAGAAAAGCTGCACAGAGAACACCGCACAGCAGTAACATCAAACACAGGTCACCTGCATGTAGCTGCTGCACAACCTTCCACAGCTACGCACCAGTTATGCTAGCAACTAGACCTGCATTTTACACATTGCTCACATTAATACAGTAAGTCACCTGCTCAGCCAGGATAAACTGACACTGCTCCCCTTCAGCCAGGAGAGGCACAGTGAATTACTCGCCAAAGGGTCCAGTCGACTGTATGTAAAAGGGCTCCAAATATATTTTAAACTACTGCAATGGAAATTTGGTTTCAGTTTAGAAATGAAGGCATGATATACAGTGGGACTTCAAGGAAAAGTCTCCCTGAAGTCAGCTGCACTTCAGTGGGTGCTTGTAATTAAACATGCTCTCAAATGTTAGCCTAGGAGGTGTTGAATGGGGATCTACCCAATTTTAACTGGAAAATAATGTATGAATTCCTCCTGTCTTGCTGTTCTGACACCAAAGGATGCACAGAAGAAAGGAAATAGCTGTAAAACTCTTAACAGTCCCTCTGCAAAACTGCAACTGCCACAAATACATATTGTATTTGCAATCTGTGAACTATGAAGTACTTATTTATTTCTAGATATATTTATCAGGACAACTTCTAGATGTATCTCACTTGAAGAGCAGTAACAGATACCCAAGGATTCAATTAGTCTCAAAATATTTTGGCTTTTGTTGGCACAATTCTCTATTTGCTATCAGAACAGTTCTGCATTACAGCTTTATTTAAGCAATCTACCAGACCTCATGCTATCAAATATTAATCTTTTATCCTTTAACCCAGTTACCATTATTCTGGAATAATCAAGAATTTTCCTGTTCTGTGAAGAGCATGACAGCATACAATAACTTTACTGTACAGCAGAGACAGGGTCATAATGAACCATTGGTTCTGATGGTAATTGATTATAATTAACATAATTTATGTGTCTTCCCTTCTGCCAATTTGCCCTATACAAAAAAAAAAACCTGGCAAGCACATAACTAAATTTTACAATTCGCTTTCCATCAGAGGCTGAACACTTCACAAACGTTAGCTACTGCTGGTAAGCATTTTGAATGCTGTGCAAATTAAAAGGGTACTGGCAAATCAGCTTCTGCTGGGAAATATCACAATTCTCATATCTTTTTAAGATCTTAGCTTGGGAGCACAAGGCTTTGGAAGGTGTACTGTTAAAAATATTCATAATCAAAGATAACTGCATACAAGCACCTCATCTTCCCAAAGCTGCATCCCGCACGAATGGACTTACACAAAATTAGAAACTTCCCTGTTTCAAGAACAGGCAAGAATATTTTCTCAGGTGAGTATTAAAAGGGACAGACAACCCACTGGGCAGGTCATGAATACTTCTGGGAACAAAAAAAACCCAACTCGGCTGACATCCAGAGAATGAGAGCTATGCTTCAGGCTCAATTAAATGAGAGCAAGGATTCTTAGCGAGCTCTGGATGCAGAGTTCAGAGAAGAGTCAAAAATATCATCCTGTCCATCACAGAAGTTTCCTCGTGCACACGTCAGGTCTGGGAAGTTTGCCCGAGCTGTATCTCTCAAAGAAGAGATTTCATTCTCAGTGCTGTCCATAGGACAGCTTTTGCAAACACCAACTGGACTGAAAACAGGAAGAAAATATCAAACATCCTCCAACCAACCAAAGGAATTACACTATTACACATCACCCAAGCCACTTTCAGCTGACAGCTAGGTGCTTTTTTCCCCCCTACATAAGTTAGAAAGCTTAAATATAAGGTGCTGCTTTTTTTTTTTTTTTTTTAAAAACACTGGTAGGAAGGAATCCAAGTGACACGTGGTGTATACCCTCTTCATGCAACAGTATGTTGTAAAGGACTCCACTGGCCTTCAATATGAAACATCTCACAGTTTGTTCATAGAAATAACGCAGAAAAGAAGGGCTAGAGATGAGTTCAAAGTTATTCCTTTCTTTCTCTCTGTGTACATGGCCAAATTGCATATAATGACTGCGTGTGTAGCAAAAGTTAAAACTTCCCAAAATGCTGCATGAGACACTAATTAGGCATCTTGAATACACTGCAGCATTAACTAGATATTATTTGTATTTCCTACCTATGTCCAAAAAGGACTCACGCAGCAGTTGCATTTGAAAGATGCATTCTCTTAAAAAGACCTAAATTCTCTTTCTTGTGTGACTTAACAATGGACACATTTCTAGCTGCTGTGTTTCTGGGCTTATCCTTGCCAAAATCAGCGTATCTGATTATTAGACAATAAAAGCTCAGCAATTTGATTGCATTGGATGTTTCTATGGGGACTGCATTATAAAGATTTCAGAGGTAAGCCCATGAATTCTACTTGTATTTTCGTGTTTCTCAGCAGGAAGGAAAACATGCTGTTCCTCTTCACTTTAATTGAGGATTTTGCATTCTGCTGTCAAAGTGAGCACAGTCTCCGCAAGAAACTGCAGAATTCTCCCCAGTGGCCATATATCCCATAGGTGTTTCAACTCTTTACTCACTTCAGCACCTTATGAAATGGTGCACACCCCTCCTTGCCCCCCAGACTAGTGAGTTAGAAGGAAAATATTTATCTGTGTTTCAAAAAGCAAGTACCCTGGGAGTTTACTTCAGAAAATGATTCTATGAAAGACTCCATGTTTACGGTGTTACCAATCCAATCACCTTGTTGCAAAAACTGCAAGATGTCTTTTTTCCACAGTCTCCAAGATTCCTGGATTCATGGTTTTTTTCATGAATGTTGACTGAACTGGAAAGATCCCCAAGTTTCTAACCTGTGAGGTAACCATAAGACTCTGAAATAATCCCAAACACACCCAAACCCAAAGACACAAAAGTTTCAGAGTATTATTTTTAGTCATATTCTTTTAAAAAAGTTTCCCCACTTCTTTAATGATTCTTTTTACATATGATACTCTAACAAATAAGTCAGAGATTGTTTCTATTCTTGTTTTTAGTAGTGGATATAATACCTTTACTTTTGCAATTCTTATCTACTCTTACTGGGAAATGCTGACTACTTGGCACTCAGGTGAAATCAGCTGTGCAGCCCCCAGTGAAGTGGATGCTGACCAAGTCCATGCACAAAGGGCAAATGCTCACCTATCTGTAAATGCAATCATCTCCGTTTTAAGATGAATAATTAGGCAACTTGTGCAGCGGCTGCTGCTGCCATACTTGTGGTCTGGATCCAAGCAGAGCTGAGAGCAACCCATCATTCCCAGAAAAGAACCGACTAAAAGGTGCATGAGCTTTCCAGGCCACAGCGTGCCTCCAGACAGCCTCTCTCCTGCCTTCAGGCTACAAAGGCAGATCACAGACCCAAGTCCCTCTTGGCACCCACAGCTGAGGGTTACCATTTGAAATTTCTGTGTTGAATAGATGAAATAATTAAAGGACAAACAACCGAGTACACAATTATTTAGAGTACTATAGGCAATGAAGTTCCTTGACTAATACCCAACAACAAAGGCATCTTGCCAGGTGCTCGCAAAGAAATGCACCAGGAGTACATTTTTGCTGTTCAAAGTGGCCACTTAACTGTGAAGTGCAACACCCACAACAGAGTGGCACACCACAAACCTTCAGTTCTGATTCTTTTACTGAATTAAGCCAGAAATCAATTTCAGAAAAAGGAATTACAGGATAATAAATACCTTTTAATATGACAATATTTGTTCCTTTCACAACGCTCTCCAGGGTAGGACATTTTTGTTCTAAAAAGAAGCTAGCTCTTAAAAAGAATTAAATTAAATGGTAGAGAGGACAATAACAAGCAGTCTTCTCCCCTAGTTTCTTTAGAGGCACTATTGTTAAAACACAAATTTTGTCTGGGAGCGATCAGCATCTGAGCTGTTCTCAGAGACAAGAGACTGCCAGGGGTAAGAGGCACTGAGCCGCTGCACTGCAGGCAGGGAACACCCTAATTACAGAAGGGCATGAAAAAGCAGTCTGGTTTTACTGTATTATGACAAGCACACTGCTGCCCATATACAAGCATCGTTTACTTTACCAACATGGGAGAGTACTTGTGTTCCAAGGGAAGAGGCCTTCAGAGCATCTTTCACAATGGTTCTTTGCCAACATAATCCTTTCTGGACTGGCATCCCCCTTTGGCTAAGGTAGCTTTCCAGCTGAAATCTTTCTGGTGTGGCATATGCGTTACACACATTTCTCGTGTTTGGATTCTGAGCGTGCATGTTATTTCAGCAATCTCCACGTTTCACACTTCTGTAGCACCTGGGAACTGCACCCGTCACTTAGAGGGAGGCTGCAAGCCACCAACTACTCTCACTCAAGAAGCTACCGCAGTGAGACCATCTTCTGCAAACTGCATAGCAAAAATCAGTTCATATTTTGACTTCTAACAACAAAGGGAAAATCGGTATTCTGTATTCTGGGAAGAAGAATTGTAAATTTTTTTTTTGTTATTATTACTGCCATAAGGTTAGAAGAGATGCTGCTGACCTGCAAGTGGTGGAAAACCAACTGCTTACCACACAGACAAAAGGGTGCACATCTGCCTGCCACAGGCTTAGCCCAGCGCCCATCGGATGGTGGCTACTGGGGCAAGTACTGCAGTGCACTCATGCTGGCGATAACGCTGGCAAAAGGAAAACACATGGCAAGGTTTACCTCTCACAGGTGAAAGCAGAGGTAGGGACTGCAACTGCTGCACTGATTACTCAGTCCCATTACCTGCTACACAGGGTCCCACTCCCTCTGCCCACTGCAGTACTTCATGATCCTATATCAGTAAGCCTTAGAGGGCTCCCTAGCATCCCATCACACAACTTTTAACAGTCACAAAGCTACAGCTTTGGAAGGAGACTGATAATGATCTCTCTAACCCAAAGATGGTAACACACTCCATTGCTCCGAGGGAATGAAAAACTGGGCCAAAATTTATCTCTGGGCTAACTGCTGCAGAAGCCATTACATCTGGCTCCTGGTATTTCTGTGAAATGAAGGGTAGGGAAGTGCGAAATGCAAACAGCCACAATCTTGCGGATGGATATAACTTCTGAAATCATGAGAAAGGTAGTCACAAAGAGTCACAGCTGTTTCAGATGCCACACAGAACCACCTCAGTTGCTGGAAACAGCTTTCATTCTCTCTTAGTTTTCTTCATTCTCTCTGAATTATGCTCAGCTTCTCTGATAGTGCAGACAAACATGCCTGAACCTTCCAAAAGAATCCTGACAATATGACCTTATCAAACACCTCAAGGATGCTCAGGCGTATCTGGTTTTGGCGTTAGTGCACAATGAGATTTAGAGATAGAAAGTAGGAGGTTTGTTTTCAAAATACTTTTTCCAATACAGTAAAGACCAAGTCTCTGGGTTTTACCCTAGATGAGTATCATTTTGCAACACAGTGAAAATAAATTTGCCACGTCCTACCCTCTCCAATACAGCTGATTACAGAGTTGTTAATCTGCTGCACCGAGTTTACACATTACATGATTCCCGCTTGTTACACACCATTTAACGTGAAAAAAGCTAAAGAACAGTTGTTTGTGAGCTATATAATCCCACTTACAAAAAAACCTGCCTGACTGCATCATCTTTTGACACACTCTCCAAGCACAGGTATATATAAACAAATCAGACCAATCCCCAATATGCTGCTATTTGATTAACACGAGCAGTGTGATTTGGCAGGTCCAATTTGAACAAAGTATTTTGATATATCTCTAAAAGAGAGAGGAATGTGATGGAACTGTGCAAAAATTATTCTGTTTGCAGAAACTGTCTTTTCGTTGGAAAACCATCAGCCGAAAATATTTGCATAGCTGTCAAGTAAATGCTCTCCCTCTGTTCACTTACACACAATGTAAAAATATATCTTTATAGGTGACTTCAAAGAGATCTGCTAAAGCTAAGCTGTTTGGAAGAGTACCCATTCTCTCTTTAGAAGATCACTTGCAGCCATACCTGTAAAATTTTCAACAGTTGTACAGCTGATTGGAAGCCTAGGGGAAAAAAGAGGAAATTATACGAAAAATTCATGAGAAGGTCTCCAGAATAAAATCCCCTTTCAACACACAGCATGGGTTTGAAATGTCAACATTCAAAATACCAAGCAAACCAGAGCCGGGACAGAAAACCAGAGGGCAGTGGAGAGACACTTCTCAAATGAATGCAGCGCTACTCTGCTCCCATCTGTCCCCAAAGAAAAAGGAAGAGAACAAAGCATGCAACTTCCGCTAATTTGGGGATTCTTTACTAGCTGTATTAGTTAACATCCTGTTCAAGACAGTAAAATGTTAAAGCTGTCCATGTTATTTCTTTCACAGAGCTTTTCACAGCACAGGAAAAAAAGAGACACTTGCACCTAAGACTGTGGTTCAGTCCTGAATTGCTAACTTCTTGGCTTAGATATAAACCAACAATTTCCACTGCCAATCCAAATGCTTTTGGCCACCCCAACTAAACAGAAATATATCCCTGGAAACCAAAGCAAATGCTCCGACATTCAGCTGCAATACCCAGATTTACTTCCACCTCTCAGAAGGGGACGGTTGCTTCTCTTCCCACCCCAGGATATCTGCCTGGTCTCAGCTCCTACATTTGAGCAGCCCCCAGCAATATAGAACACTTCAGGACGCAAGTGCGTCAGTCATAAGAAGTTGGTTTTGGCTCTCCTCATCGTGGCTTTCAGTAACACCGAAAGAAGTATCAACACATATAAGCACACATTTAATTTCTACCTTAATTGTTCATTAAACAATGCATTTATGCCCTCCCTGACCCCAAAAACATTAAGACCCTTTGAAAGCACAGCACCTTTTGGAGTCACCTGGCATTCCTGCTGACAGTCTTTAGCAAGGAGGTAACAGGCTGGAAGATCAAGTGACATGCAGGTCAGGGAAGATGCAGACTAGACTGGGCAGGGCAGGGCAGGACTAGGACCTGTTATGCTGGGGCTGAAGGCATCACCTCAGCCAGTAATCTGCTGCAGCTGGCAGCTGTACCAGCTGGAGCCAATGACTCCCTTTCACTTCCTCCTCCTCCAAGGGTGAAATTCTCTTGCTCATTCTCACATGTGCCTTCACTGACACAAACTGATGCTTTTACACTATTTCAAGACAGTAATAAAGTAAGTCTTCATTATTTCTGTATATTTCTAGTTCGACTTCATGCACAGATTAGTACTTTATTAGGTACTCTGTGTTTTGATACTGCTTTATAACATCGCTGTGTACAACAATCTTTGTGTGATCTCTCCTTAACAGTTTTGACTCAAAAAGGTTTCGCTCCAAAATGAGGTCCATAAAAAAGATGTAGTAGGCTTGTTGAAACGAGTAACAAAACAGCCAAAAGCCTTCCCCAGAGAAAGGCCAGAAGACGACAAAGGTAGAAATATTTATGCAATCACTAAGGGACATTGGAAATGTGTGTTCTGAATAAACACTCATCTTCAGTATGCAAGTACCATTGCCTTTGCTGTCTCCCAAAGATCAGCGAGAATGGAAATCAATGATGCCACCTTGTTAGAAAACACAAATCAAAGCATCAGTGACTTTGTAAAATCCTTTTGTGTCGCTTTGACCTTCAGCGCCATGCATCTCCATGGATTCATTACCATTCACTGTAATGTCTAAAGAGGAAATGTGCAGCACAACAGTACTTTAGAGTAACACACTAGCAGCAAGGATCGTAACAAAAGTTAGGAAGCTGAGTATACAAACCAAGATGAGAATGCCATGAATGGATGCTTGCGCTGCCTTGAGGACTGTATCCTCTCTTCTAACAAATACAAGTCACTTCTGCTGTTGTCCAGCTGTATGCCAGGTCCCTGCCTCACTGGCCGTACCTACTGTTTCCTGTAAAGAGTTTGGTTCTCTTCTTGCTCAGTCAGCCATGTTGGGAGCTAGTGCTGTTAAGGTCGCATGTTCTCCAGGCCCACCAGTTAAATATCATAAATATGGTAGGCAACAGGAGATGAGCTCTCCCTTTCAGTGAATCTCTTACAAGGAAGAAGTCAGAGGGGGTTGGTACTAACCTGAGTCTCCAAGCTGGTGTAGGGACTAGGAGGTTCAATCTACAAAAAGAGTAGACAGAAACAGCCATTACTCTGGAATAGCAGAAAAGAAGGCGTTTTGAGCCATTATTGGTCTAAAGTAGCAATGTTAGAAACAAACACAGCTGCTCGAACAAGGATTTTTTTTTTTTTTAAAAGAGATTCTCCTTTTCCAGACATCCTACCGTTGCACAGGAATTACAGGATCCCTACAATATTTGGATAAGTGAAAGAAGTTACAGTAACTGAAGTATCTCAGAAACAGATAACCTGCAGAATAACTCAAGGCCACTTGCAGGCCCTTCCATCTTTGATTTAATCCTTTATTACATTTCTTTCTTATATTACATTGGTAATCCTGGTGCTCCTGTAATTTCAAGGGGCTGGAATCTTTTCAGAAAGTTGATCAGAACTTGATGATGACAGGGTTAGCCACATCCTTGGCAAAAACTTTTCCTCCCAACAGCTGCAGTTACACCGTGGTTGCTTTGTTTTCCATTGAAATTTCATCCTGACGAACATCTCTCCAGCTCTGCGTGTTATATGTGCAAGTGCACCGTGCATTTTCTTCAGTCTGGCATCTTCCTTGGTGTCAAAATCTGAACTCTTAACTTAGCTTGGCCAGAGGATTAAATCTCATTAAAGAGCTTCTAAACACAAAAGCACAAAAATTGTCTATTTAGCCAGTTAATTAAGAGGTTAGAAAGAGATAACATCCCTACAGGAGACTTCATCATTAGTGTTCTGGGATTAGCACTGAAGCAAAACCTTTAAAGGAACATCTTTTAAAGTATAAGGGACATTTAAAACCTCAGTCCCGCTGGTCCAGGTATTACTCTGCAAGGTCTTGCTTTCTCCAACATCCTGTTTAATTGGAAAGCCTAACAGAGTGGAACCAGGTCAATGATACTTTCTCTTTAATCCATCACATCTGTCGAAATTAGACAGCTTTAGTTTAGTACAGTAAATTCTTGTCTGTCAGATTATGAGGCTCCTGGGACTAATTTTGAGTTTTGATATCCCCCGATACTCGGGTCATTGTGATTTTCACTTTGGCTAAACCACAGAACAGGATGAAAAGATATCTGACTTTCCTCCAAGAAACTATATATTTCCTTTTACTTTTAATTATGTCTGTTAAGCAGCTTTTGATTTAATATCTACTGTAAATACACTAATGAAGAAACAAGCTATCAGCCCAGGAAAAAAATCAAGGCGGAAATTGGCCTTGAAACCCTCAATACATCTTTCCCTTACTCGGTAAGTCATAGCCCATGTGTTCAGCTGTGCCCAGCTGAAGGAGTCCATGATCACCTCTGTCACACTGTTAACTTCAATGTAATCTTTCATCAACATGTTCTAACACCAGAGGACCATTATTATACACATGTAGTAGATATTATCTGGTAATTGGCCAAATGATAGCAAGACTAGAAGAAGACTGAGAAACCTCAGTGAAATCCAAGTATCACATCATCAGCTAAGCAGGGGAGTGGGAGTGGAAATCATCTGAAGGTGAGAGAAGAGGGGAGAAGAATCTTGCCCTTGGATGGCTTTACATTTCTGAAGATAAACGATGTCAGCACTCACAGCTCTTCTCTTCCAGATTTAGCAGGGATGAAAGCATCCATTTTGCAGCTGGACTCTAAGTGATGCTAGTTTGGTCACAACATTGTCCTACATTGTCCCACTTACATTTATATCATAGCAGGAAGACCACAATACTGGCAGGTGTGTATGGCAGATAGAATACAAAATGCGTTTAAATAGAAAAAGCAAAATAGTACTACAACAAAGAATGGCCCAGCTGCACAGATTCCCCTTTGGGAGATCATCTGGATTTTCTCAGTCGCTGCCAATTTGATTGCAGACAAAAGCTTTTTCAGCATGTACTGTTCACTTCCAAATGACATTTTTCTATAACAGGAAGCAGCTACTGTATGTATAAAACAGCCTGGAAAGATCAGGGCATTCCTGTAATAGATAAGGCTTCAAACTATTTAAAAGCCAGACAAATGAAGTCCAGTGCCTGCTGAAGAAAACAGATTTTCTTTGGAAATTATTAATTTCAAAAGCTTTCTTGACTACAAAAAGCTGTAAATAAACCCCGGGTTTTGAATGGCATTATTTCACCATACGGAACATGGTGCAACAGCATGGGCCAATTAAACTGTAATGCTACAGTTTTTCCTGCTTATTTTCCTCCTCCTCATTTTGGCTATGGTTACCTGTGCTAACTTGTACTGTAGCCATTGTGCAGGGAACCTGCACTGTAGAATTGTGGGGGACCTGTTGCCTCTGTCATTAGGGACACACATCATTCATACATAGGACATGGTGGTTGCTTCAGAATTATCTGAGAAAAAAATGAAGCTTGGCTTTTATGGGCAAAAGCAGGAACAAAGTACAAAAATTTCTCCTTCCCTATCTCAAACTTTGCATCAGCACAATTACTAGAGATGGTGCAGGTTTGGGGTGTTTTCTCCCCTTTTTCCCCAACAGCAGTTCACACGGTGTGACATCTCTGCCTCACACCATCCACTGACTGTGAAACAAAGACAGAGACTTTACCAGTTTGTTTCTGGATGCCACCTCTGCCTCTCACAGAGGCCACTTGTTTCACTCGGTGCCCAGCTTCCTGCTCGACTTCTCAGCTTCACTCACACAGTTAGAGGTACCACACTCAGCACATCTCTCAGAGCTGACCTGAAGGTCCCCAAAACACAGCCACAGAGAATGCATCCTAATTCTCCTCTTTTAAGTCAGGCAAAATGGAAGCCGAGAGGGTGGGGGAGTCAAATTCAGTTTTCAACTGCAAAAAATAGTTTTAGAATTTGAGCTCAATATCAGCAACTTAAAAGAAAGACTTCCACTCTTACTGCAGGAAAAGGCATGTCCTTAACATTATACACATATCGCTAGTGCCAAATAAATATGTCATATTTGGGTAAATCCCACTGCTCTACTCCAGCTCCTGTGCGTGGCCTGCTGCACAGTTATGGAAGGTAACATGCACAGGAATAGCCTGCATATGAGGGATGAGGGTATGCACTTTTAAGTTACAACCTCTGCTTTCTGCCTGCTCTCATTGATTATTAGCTGCTAATGAAAGGTCAGGGTCAGAGATCAAAGTTACGACTCATTCACATCTGTGCACAGAAACATTTAGGAACAAACAGCAGAACAACCAGCATCATTCTGAGCAAAGTTTCACTTGGTCTGTGTATGTTCCACTTAAACTCTATAAGGTTTCAGCAGCCTGATGCAGTACCACAAGAGTTGTTATAACTAAACTTCAGGGACGTCAGCCATCATCCCATCCAAAATTTCAGACTGCCATTTTTCAAGTGGCATTATGAATCAATCTCCAGTGCTTGTGTGCAAATGAAATCTTTAGTGGAACTGGAGTGTAAACACACTGTGACATTGCTGTATAAACGGCATGACACATTTATCACATTTAAAGATCGACCAGGGTAAGACTGTTTACTTTTGAAAGTACTGGGTACAGCAGCTCTGGTCTGGGCTTTGGTTATGAGATTTTTCATACAGGGTTAGTGTCTCACATATAGGAGACAGCTGTTTTCACAGACATTCCAACCTTCCCAAAACAAAACTAAAGGATGGGAAGACCCAGAAGAACTGAGGTCACATGAATTAACCAATGATTCCAAAGTCACATAGGAAATATGAGAGAAATCCCTAAGTCACTGTCTAGGACCCTGACCACAAGACACGTCTCTCTCCGTGCCATGTTTTTCTAGCACCATTGCAAGAGACATCAAGTTTGAATACGGTAACCATCTACGCCTTAATCTAATCACACACATTTTTGGTGACAGTCTGAGACTGACTGTGGGGAAGCCCAGTGCTTACTGGACCCGATCCTGCAGACATGCCTTCCGTTCGCTGCCCTTTCCATCACTTCTGGACTGTGCATTTGCAGTTCCCTTGCAGCTCTGTTCAGCTTTAATGAGCGTGGCATGCAACTGAAAAGCATTTTTTTTTACTTGACAGGCTGCTTTTCATTCAGTTTCTAGTCACTTCTCTCCATCCCTGAAGGCATCTGCATGTGGTCTGGCACAGGGTGGTGGCTCCCCACCAGCAGTGTCAGTTGCCCTCACCCCAGAACCACAGCACTCGCACTGCAGCAGTTTCTGCACCCATGTATTGTGCAGCCAGGCCCTGACCTGCACCGGGGAACCAAACCAGATTGAAAGGTTCTTTTTCAATTCTATTTCTTTGTTCCGTGTCATTTTACAGCTGAATCGGTGCCTTCACCCATCTCATGACACAAGGCAAGGAGAGCTGTCCTGGCACAGCAAAGAGGTGACCTGCAAAGCCACGAGGGGGAATACACGAAGGAAGAACCAGCAGCTGGGAACAGGGTAAGGAGACAAGCAGCAGTAATAAATTCCAGCATCGCCACCAAACGCTTCTTGCCATGAAACCACGGTTTCAGACGAAGACACAAAACATTCACCTAAAAGTGACATTTCACACGTCCTCTCCAACAGCTCTGTTGCCTGCAAGGCAGGACCACATAACAGCAGCTCCCTGTGTGGGCAGTGCTGTTTTTACAAATTGCAGCTGAGGGCTACAGCTATCCCAGAGCACTGCAGCTTCGTCTCTTCTGCTGACTCATTTTATGACCCAAGGGTTTGTTAGCCTGCCAGCCTGTGGTTTTTACCCTAGGTTCAAATTTGGCTCAAAACCTTTGTATATTCACAGAAAACAAAACAAAAAAACAAGAGTTGGAAGGAACCTCCTGGACTGCCATTTGCCCACGTTTCTGCCCATCTCTCGATTAGCGAGGGGGAACACAAGTCAGGTAACCTCCCATGCAGCGCAAGGTCAGTGGTGGCAGAAGCACCTCCAAGCAGCACCCTGGGCATCAATGCACAGTCTCCCTGCAGACAGAGGGGGCGCAGCACATCCCTGCAACAAAACCCAGCATCTTATTACAGGAAGTGTTCAGTAACCTTAATTGTAACCCTTGTACTTAGGTCACATTAACAGCTGCCTCTACACCACCAGCTTACAGACATACGCTGACTGACTTCGTGAAGAGAGACTTCCTGGCAGCACCAGTACTGCCAGCCTGGGCAGGAGCTGCCAGACAAGGGTACAGGCAATCCTAAAGTCACCCAGCTCCCACCCTTGTACTGCAGGGCAGAGGGGTCATGGCCACAACATCTCCAACATGCTCAAGCGTTTTCTAATGGGCAGGGCTTGTGCAACAGGATGTCATTTAGATATCAAGAAAATAAAACCTGAAAATGCTTTTGCAGATCAGCTTTTTATCACACTGACCACCATCAAAAGCTGCAGCAATGTCTGCAAGTACTGACTTGAGAGGAAGGGTAAGAAGGGTAAGCATTACCAGAGTACTCTCACAGCACTGATTATTTTTTATTATTATTATTTTTTGTCTTACCATTACTTCGCAGGCTCTGTAAGGCTGTTGGCATAAAGAGGAAAAGATGGGAATGACTCACTAGTACTAATGTACCCAGAGCCTTGGTGTAACTGCTCTGCAAAGGATCCTTTGAAGGAAATGCACCAGTTCCATAAAAATCTCGGCTTGTCATCACAGGCCGCATAAATCATAATTTTATTATTTCTGCTGGACATCTTAACACACATCCAGGAGGCTCTAGTATACAGGTATGAACGCTGTTGTTCGACTTTTTTTTCCCCTCTCCAAAAGGCAGCTAGAAGAAAGGATAAAGACTACAGAGAACATTTCCTACTATGCATTAAGAACAATTATTCAATGAAAGACTGGATCTTGAAATGCCAAGACTGGAAATCAGCACATTTGCACCATTTCTCCCCCCCACACACACTAACATTGTTTGAATGAGTAGTGGTTCTCAGGAAGAAATTACTGTGTTATCAATATACCAGTCTTTCCACCACTTACTACAGCCACAATGGTCTGGAAACATCTAGTGAAAGACAACAGGATTTCAGCCAACATGGTGGGCTCTCGGCAAGCTGGTGCAGAAGCGGAGCCCAAAGTGTGTGCAACATCCCCCTATACAAACTAACCATTCAGAAAAGGGGCAGCTTACCTGTCTGCTTTGCAAGCCACATACCCAAATTTTCATATGACAAAGAGCCACAGATGCTTATCATGTCCTTTGAAGAGACAGAAGGAAGCAGAGAGGAGACAGAGCACACAAGCAATGACAACAGCTTCCAAGGAGCAGACATACTGAAGAACGTAGTTAATGAAGCAACCCCCAGGGAGAACCAGCAGGGCCAGCTGAGCCCCACTTGCTGACTCCATTCCTCCAGCAGCAGGGACTCGTGTCACCCAATAACCCAGTGACAGCACGCCCCCATTGCTAGGTCATGCAGTGTCGGGGCAGGATGACAGCTGCTTCTCAACTGCCTGACAGCCACCACCCACTACGTCTGGTACAGGCCCGAGCTCAGGTCCCAGCCCTGCTCAGTCCTGTGCGTGGCGCTGACAGACACTTACAGCCCAGGAGAGGGGAGAACTCCCGCAGCGAAGCCGGCACAAGGATGATGCAGACAGCTTCCAGGGGCTCCTCAACAAGAGATGAGATGTCTCCATTAGACATAATGGAGGTGGAGCAACCCCAGCCAAATCTGCTGTACTCCTGTGAGCTCTCAGGATGCCAGAACATGCAGAGGCTACCAAGCTGCAATTAATGTGCTCACTGCTAATGGCCTCACTGGGACACAGCTAAACGAACCTGTTCTTCAGTAACAACATCAGTCCGCGTGGCCTCTGCTAGCCCCTAATTTTGACAAATGAAGTGTTTTTGTGGCCAAATTGGAGAACCTATCCTAACTAAAAGCAGACCATTGGAGAAAAACATACTTAAGCAAGATCATTTCCTTACCTAGTTCACTGAGAAACTGCAAAAAGTGGGAGGGCAGCTTAAGCCAGGACATCCACTAAAATTTAAGATGCAGAATTTCATGATCATCTTTGTAAAAGTACTATCTTGGTCAACACCCTTAAGTAAAGAACACAGGCACTTAGTTTGGATTCTTACTCCACACGCTGTGAGCTATTCTCACCATCCTAAGTTGCAGCATACCTAGGAGAGTGTCCCAGGTATAAAAAATGTTAGGAAGAAACAAGAATGAGAATATAGATACATTGAAAGCACCTGTAATCCTCTAGAAGAGGAGGATACTGATCAAGTAAGGCTGGAGTGCAGGCAGGAAAAAAACAAACTATAGAAAGACACCTACTAAAAGGGGAAAGCAGCACATGCAGCAAAAACATAGGGAAGATGAACTCTTTAGAGATACCATTTGCAATATAAAAAAATCGAGACAAACCAGCAACATCTGAGATTGAGACCCTGAATTCTTATAGCTTTCCTTTCTACTCCATTTCCATGTGCATTGAGGCTTCTGTCTGAATTATGGAGGGGTTAAGATAACCCAAGTTACAGAGAATGAAAGTAGCACACTGGTGAGTAACTTTATCAACACATACACGAGTGTGGCAAAGACTTACCTTACCACCCTCTACCACACCAGGACAGCTCTTCCATGTGAAAGAATGAGTACTAGAAAACATTTGGATATTAAGCCTGTGATAACAGCATTAGAAATGCGAAGAGGCTTGAGCTGCCAGGTCATTTCTACTCAGCCACAGGGCAGCTGTAGGAAAGGGCAGTACTTTTATTTTTTCTTAATTTGAAAAAAGTCAGCAGGACATTAGACATAACAGAGATATCAGTTCACAGCTACGCAGTCCTCACCTAGCTTGATATAGGTTGGTGAAGATACCCCCTCTGTACTGAGGTATGTATCAACCGCTAGAACATAACATTCCGGTTGAAAGACTGATGTGCCCGATGCCTCTGCACACCAACTCTGGATATTTCACTGCCAGAAACAACTGCAGTCTCTTTAATAGCCAGTGGCTTGTGTAAAAACTGCTCAAAGTAAATTGGTGTAGCCCCTTCAAAGCCAAAAAGCTGAGGGTCTGCTGTCATTGAGCACAGCGTATATGTCTCCTGCCAAATGAACAATCGCATGCTTATCCAGCAGTTGACGGGCAGCTCAGTTAAATTCAAGACCTGCTGTTCCCTGCTTTTACACAAAGATAAAACTGTTTTCTTGTCTGCAGGAGCTTTACAGAAGACTACAGTAATTGACAGAACCTGAACTGCAGGAAAACCTACTACTCCTTAGCCTGCAATAATAGTGCCCAGAAGTAGCCCAGGACTCTCAAATGCCTTCATAAAAACCATTACCCAAAATAAATCCATACCATCTTACTGAATGCTTAAGCCGCAGACTGAATCCTCTGTGTATTAAATTCTGAAATTCCAGTTACAAATGAAGCTGGTACTATTCCTATCTTTGGTGTCTTTTACCACCTGAAAAATACCCGCTGCTAGACCAGCTCAGCACAGACCCCTGAACTCGGTCAGTATGCTGACAGCAGTAGGAAGCTTTCCCAGATGTCTGTAAAATACACCTGGCCACAGAGATGCTGCTGCCCAAGTGCTGCTTTGACATTTTGAATATGTTAGCTACCCAGGCCAGCCATGCTGTCTCACACATACCAGCTGAAAGACAGTTCATGTTTTAACTTACTAACTCTGGGCAGGCTTATCTTTCAGCCTTGACGCTTTAATACAATATAGCTGCTCTGACACCACCTTTTCAAGTCTGTGCTTAAGAATGATACATCTGACCAATTCAGAGCAAGGGTCAACTGTCCTGCTTTCTTGAATAATTTATTAAGGGCTGGCAGGAGCAGTGGCTTCCTTGTGTTGTTCAGTTGTCCTAACAAACTGGACAGTTTGTTTCAGGCAGTAAACATATTTCAGCACAAAATGCAAATCTGTAAAAAGAGAGGGATACTAATCTAATAGATCAATATAACCAGGTTGTTTAGAGATGGCAAACTATACTGGATGACACTGAAAAAAATACTTCTCCCCCCATGCCCCATCTCATCTCGGAAAGCTCCACAGCTCCTCACTGCTGTGAAATTCAGTTTCATGCCCACTTCTCCAGCAGATATTGTCATGGAAGCTTCCGAGAGGGCTTCAGGCACATGGATGTGGGTTATTTGTACTTCCAGCATGGAAAGGCAAAAGAAAAAAGGAAAAAAGATACATGTCCTTATGCAACATTTTCACAACTTCAATAGAGCTATAGAGCAGCCAAGTGTTACAAAAAGCTATATTAAAAAAGCACATGGAGGGAGACACTAATTCAGTTCCATGTACAAGAATAACATTTAAAGAAAAAAAGAACTGTCCTGGCTGACAACCACTTCAGTCGCCGTCTCTTGTAAGAACAATACCAAACGGCTCTGCTTGAATATTATCTGAAACAGGACACGGTGCAGAAAATCAGCAGGAAGGCCATGACCGAATTCAAAGAGCAGGCTCATTTAAAGTTTCCAGACAAATAAGTTACCAGAAGAAAATTAAAGCCTGCACTGAGAAACATGTTCAAAACTTAAATGAACAGCCAAAGAGGACAGACTTCAGGCACAACAAGCTTCAAAGCTGAGTCGGGCACTCCTATGGTGTGAACAGAAGTCAGCCAGTCAGCAGAAGAGCTGCACGTTTCACTTGTAGCTATCGGAGGTAATCGAGCTGGAAATCTGTATCAAAGCACTTGGAAAAGAAAGAGATACGGTGGTAGGGCAGCTTAAGTGGTGTCTGCATAATCCCAGTAACAACAGCAGCAAAAGAAAGCAAGCACATTTTCACCAAATTTTGCATTGCACAGTGAAACAGACACCCACACAATCGCTGGTCCCAAAGCAGACTAAAGAATGGCTATTTCAGCTGTGAGCACTAGGTTCAGCTCTTCACCATCTTGCACCCTTCTGCCATCACTTGGGGCCTCGAGAGAAGGGCACAGCCTGGCACAGAGCCTGACTCACTCCCTGAGCACTTCCATCTGGCTATTCTCATGCACGGGACCTCGCAGAATAAAGCCAGGACAGCAAGTGGCTGGGAACATAGCCCTACGTCTTCTAGGAGGGAAAGAGAAAAGAAAAAAAAAAGGCAAGGGAAAGTCAGCTTCGTTAAGAAAATCAAGCTAAAAATCTTGAGGGTAACAGAATGAAGAGCAGCCTGTATAGCTTGATACAGAATAAAGCCTGCCAGACAAATTTAATTGCTTTATTTGTTCTTTGATAGAGTTACAGACAGAGTGGATTAAAGGAACACAGCAGAGGTCATATTTTTTGGATTTTCGGACAACATCTGATACTGTGTCTCAAAAAATCCTAATTGAAAAATTAATTCAAAAAGACTTGGGAAGGACCAGTGCACAGCACTGGAATTGAGAACTAGCTGTAGGACTGTAAACTAATGATAATAATGAATGGCACTGTATTGAGCTGAGGGGAGGTCATATTGAACAAACTCATTACTGACCTGGAACAAGGATTAAAGAGTACGCCAACAAAATCTGAAGATTGCATTAATGATAGATTGTGTCTGATGAACGCAAGCCTGCCATAAGGTGAAGAGGACACGTCCAGCATCAATCAGGATACTGCCCCCAGTTCCTTGGCAGGCAGATCAGACACGCTGAGGCCACAGCTACTCATCACCCCTCCCCCTCGCCCCTCTCACGTAGAACCATACACTGTACATTTCCTCCCTCACCACTGGCCACACTGTAAATAAACATAGCTTTTTCTGTTTCCTGAGAATCAAATGAGATGCACTGCAGAAGTTCAGCCCTTGGCAGATGCCAGGTGTGCAGGAGTCCACTGACAGGAGGAAGGGTGAGACCTCTCCTTCAGGCACAGCCAGAAAACAAAGAATTCCACCACTACAAATAACACAATGCCCTAAATCCCACCAAGGTTTGTTTTTCGCATTTCCCTGGTATAGCTTAAAAAAATTGTGGTTTTATGGAATAACATCCCTGATAGACCAACTTAGGACCAGACACTTCCTTTGCATGAACTTAGTACATTCCCATCAATGTTGGGGAGCAACAAACAACACACACCCAAAAAAACAAGCAAACAAAAAAACCAAACCCAAAACACAACAGAAAAAAACCCAACTCTGTCTTCCTGGGAATTTTTTGAACACAGAATTTGGTAACACTGATCTTTAAAGGATGAAATAGATAAGTAATTTTAAGTGCAGCTGCTGATTTTCAGACTTCGGAAGTACCGAGGGTTTAGCAACAGGCTTTGAGTTTGATCAGTATGCTACAGGAAAAGATAAAGAATATGCAGGTAAAACAGCAGTTTTGGCTCCCTTCTGCAATTTTCGTGCCAGAACTAAACCATGTTTTTTGCAAATAACAGAACCTATCCATCATTTTTATTATCAGCCTGGATGCAGATCCAAGTTTCATCACTTGGTAAGTTGGAAAAACTTTCATTAGCATCTGTGTTTGCAGGGAGCCCATAAGAACACCTCATTAGCTCATTAAAGAGGATTCGCACAGAGATTAGCTTAGTCAATCCTTCATTTAGCTACCAATCCATTCATGTGATGCCACCAAGTCCCTCGTAAACAGCCAAGTACTTACACTGTAAGAGTTTGGTTTTGCATCACACACCACACTGGTATCAGTATAGAAGTATACACTGCTACTGTATTTATGCTGCATCAGTGTGAAAATTACTGTGGCCCAAAATGATCATTTACTTTCAACGTAAGTGAAACACACCCACATGATCAACTGACCACCTGAAGCCAACATGGTTGTAGTAAAATGGGACACACGTTTATTAACACCCAATTCCAATGCTTTTAAAGCATTCTTGACCAAGCCTTGCTCTACATCATACATTGAAATGGTATGGCAAGAAACAGGCACAGAGAAAAGAAAGGGTTGCAGTAACACCCAGTGCAAAGCAAGTTCACTGTTGCTCACTGCCAGAATGGGGAAGCAGTCAACAAGGAACCTCTCATCCCCATCTATAATTTCCAGGTTTTCCTTCTTTTCCTTTTTTTCAGCCCCTTT
The DNA here is from genome assembly GCA_013398295.1 of Chionis minor. Lineage (NCBI taxonomy): Eukaryota > Metazoa > Chordata > Aves > Charadriiformes > Chionidae > Chionis > Chionis minor. The sequence goes on from VZSF01008712.1 coordinate 195,781, forward strand.
CTTCTGTGCATCACTGCTGTCAGATCACCTGCAATCTATTTTTTATAAGCTGCTTCTTCTAAGCAGCACAGCTCCCTCTGCTAGGACAGCCTCCCTCTCTCTCTGGAACAGGTTTCCAGCACTGCTTTGGCTCACTACGGTCGTGACGACGGGAGAAAGGCGAAGTCTGCCACTTCAGCGAATCAAGACAGGTATCCTGTGCCGATAAACGGCAGTTGTCACGTAGACACAAGATGGCCCTACAGCAGCTCCATTTTGCAGTGGCCTTCAGAGGTCGTGATGATGACTGCTCATAGAAGAACATGAATACAGAGTCTCACAATTCCTGCCAGAGCAGCTCCACTCACCACACTGCAGTCAGTGCTGCTTCCACACGTGTAGGTGTCAGGAGACCCATCCCATCTAAATTCCTAACTTGAATACAGATGCACAATTTTATTTCCCAGCTGAATAATTCAAAGAACATTAATTCAGTCCCACCTGCTTAAATGAACAAGATTTTTAAGACCATGATTAGCTTGTACATCCACAGTGCCCTTTCATGCCCAGCCACAGGTAGGGTTCAGACCTTCAAAAACAACTTAATGCTCTTGTTAAAAAGGCTCCAAAACTCCTCATTGCAATTCACGTAGTAGCATCCCACTAAGCCTGCAAACTGCTCAGCTCAGACCTAGCAACTGCTGTGTTACTAACTGCACAGAGAATATGCCCGTCCAATCCACTCTGAAAAACACCATATAACCTCTGTTACTAGAAAACATGGCAGCTTGCTGGACGTGCAGAAGAGGAGAACCCGCTGCCCTCAGCTAAGCTGCTTGGTCCCGGGCAGTCGCCTGGAACTGAAGCTTTGCAGTAAGTGGCTTTCCATATTTCAGGAAGTCAGACAAAAGATGGTATTAATGGCACTTGGGTCTGGAGGGGGGAAATCCTTGAATGTAAAGTTTCAAGTGACTGCACATTGATGAAGTGAAGTAAATCGCAAGAAAGGGTTGCCCAAAGTAAAGGGTTTTGTGAAAGGGAACTCCACAGCTTGATAATATCACAAGCACCCTAGGAATCTGGACAATGAGATGGGAGAAACTGTGGGGAGACTGAAGTTAAAAACTGCACATTGCATGGTTCATTTTCCTGGTAATTCCTTTTATTCATTGCTATAATCAACTTGACATGCAAAGCTGTTCCATATTTACTGACAGCTTTTCAGATGACATCTAGTTCTCAAGGTATTTTTTTTTTTAAACTTAAATAGCTAATTATTCATTGCCTTAAACCAGGATATATAACAATGTCAGGAAATCATCTGTTCAAGTTAGATCAAAAAGCCTTTTGGGATTAGTTCATCTCTTTTGTATGCTGCAGAAAACACTCACTTGTAAACAATTAAATCATCATCTGAAATCTCTCTATGCTTTCAGCATCTCTGAATGCAGCCTGAAAATCCATATAAACAAGTACATTATTGTTGTATCCAGGACCCAGTGCTTAAAGTCTTCCTCCATAGTATCTTGTGTGGGGAGGCTTGCAGGCTGAATTTATGGGTGAATACAGGCTCTCTGTAAATTCCGTAATAGCACATCTAAATAAATATAATAGCTGCTTAAGCAGATCAGAGCTACAATATTCTCAGGTTATGCTGAGTGCAGAAGACGTGCTATGAGCGTATCAGCACATTTTGACACAGTGGCGTATTACCTTGATGTAACATGTCCGATACAAAAATAGGCTTTTAATTCAGCCATAAGGACTGGACCTTTGGCCTGAAACTACAGGAATCAAACCGCATAGTACCCTGCTTTAAGATGCAAAGCTCTTGCATAACACACATTACAAGAGATAGCCAGACATTGCTGGAGAAGAAACATTTACAACTGGCTTTAGGTTTCTATTTGAAATTGAACCTATTTCTCTTTAGTCTCCTACTGACTTGACTGCCTTTTTAAGGGCTGTATCTTTGTGGAATATACAAACACAACGTAAGCAGAACATCCCATAGGAAAAAGCTCCGTTATAAGTCTGCCTTGTGCTAAGCACTCTAGCAGTAAGTTATGGAGCCTGGACAGCACTCATTTGCACATATAATTACAACTGTGCAGCATGCAGGCTAACAGTTTCCATAATCACCTCTGAAAGCGAATGGTAGTATTCCACTACCCACAGCATTTCTCAATTTTGAAAAATTGCTTGTGCAAATATATACCTTTACAAATACTGGTCACCCAAGCTTTTTGTTGTAGAGTTATACCTACAGTCAAGAATTTGACTCACTATTCTACCTCTCTGAATGAAAAAATCTGTACAGTATTGAGATGAAAGGCCAACTTGCTGTTACCACTTCACCACTAATTGTACGATTTCATGGCTTGATAAACGTTTTGGCTAAGTCATCTTAATCACTGCAGCCATATCCTTTTTACGATATAATTGCTGACACAGTAAAGAAAAAAAACCAAACCAAAACAAATTCCATCTTCCTCCTTACGGAATGAAAGGCAAGTAGGTCCTTGTGCAACTACAACTTCCTTTCAATTTGTAGAAGAAAACACATGGCATTCACGACAGCATACAGACGGAGGGGATGCAGACAGCACATCACTGTTTCAAAGCGGAACTCCCTCATGGCCAAGAAATCCGCTGAGATGGTATCACTGAACATTAAGGCCGAGATCCCTCACTCCTCTTGCTGGAACAAACCCAGCACCTTTGGAGATAAGTGCAGACTGGTTATCCAGACTTATGGGGGGGAGAGGAAATATATTGTTCCACATACATGTCTTCTCTTGAAGATACCATCACTAATCTAAAGCATAAATAAACACTGTTGCTCTGTCAGAGGCAGATAATTTACTGAACATTACATTGCTAATGGCACTATTATCCAAGAAGCAAGTGTTTCAGGGGAAAAAAAAAATTAAAAAAAAATCAAAGGAAGGTGTTTCTCATGCTAATTATTCTGCAACTGACAGGTGACTGCGAGGCTGCAGATAGGAAATTCAGTTTTATGTAAGAGGAAACATACCTCAACTCATTCTGTTGGTAGCTTCCATGAGCAACAGTTCCTTTAAATAAATGTACATCAAACACCTCTCAAACTATATAGTACAAGATTTCTATATTTGAAAAATAATGCAGTTTATCAACATTATCTTGCACCTAGAGAATCAAAGATAACAAGAAAGTTTTCTTCTTCTGAACAATTTAAAATACAAAATTTCCAGAGCAAAGTATGTCAACCAAATCAAGGGCGTTCAGTTCTAAAGTAATGGCTTTTTTTGTTTTGAAGAGACTATTAATGCATTATTTTTTTAAAGAAAACATTTAATGTATTCTTACTATTTTGATTGAAAAGAAGCTGAAAATTTCAGGGGAAATAAACCATAAGTCTATTTTAATATAAGCTAACACTGCTCATGCCAGACCAGCCAAGAATTTGACTGGCTGAGCTGGGTATGTTTTTAATATGGACAAAAAAGAGCAAGTCCCTAGATATGACTTGGGGGGTGGGGGGGGCGGGACGTGTGTGCGTTTGTAAAAGAAAGGATCATTAGAATAGCAGTCATTGGCTTTTTTTAAAAAAGATGACTTCAAAAGCAACCAAACGCACACTCTGAATTTATTCATCCTTAAGACCAGGAGAAAAACCATCTGGGGCACCTGAAATGGAGCTTATGCTATCTGAAGTCCAAGGTTTCTCAGTAAGCAAGGCAAGGAGTACCATTGTCCTAAGCCAAGCAGAAATGTAATTAATACACAGCCCTTCATAGAGCTGTTGTAATGGACTGAAGGTTAAGAAACTCCCTGACCTTCCTTAACATGCGGTAAGCATGTTTAAATAGTATTGCATGGGCCTCATCCTCAAGTTCAGCTAAAAAAGACAACTCATTTCCAAAAAAGGAAGCAAGGAAACGAGCCTCTGAGTTTTTGACTGCCAGCTGAGGAAAAGTAATACATAAAACCCTAAAAAGAAGGAGTTACAATGTTAAAGTGAGATGACTCCGAGTACTGTAATTGAGAGCTAAAACCTGCGGACAGACCTCAGAATGACAGAAGCAGAGGCCACGGTGGTCTGGCTCATATTAATACTGGCTGCAGCTTTCTGGAAGTAATGAAAAATCCAGAGTTGGATTTAACAATGGGAGATGGAAAAGGTGTGTGCATATACCTTACAAGTCATTCCCGCTCCGTAAAGAAATAGATGTTGCAGTGGTTTACAAGGGGGAAAAAAGTCCTTTTCTTATGGTTTATTCACCCGTAGCAGGCAGGTCATTTGCACAAAACAGTGGGATTTCAAAGCAAAATACATATAAACTGTTGTACCTTGGAGATGGGGGCAAAAACGTGTGAATTCACGTCATGAAAGTCAAAAGAAAAAAAAAAGGAAAAAAGAAATTGAAAATACTCCCACATGATCATGGAAAATTCTCTCCTGGATTGTTTGCAGGCTGGGATACACATATGCTAAATCTACTAATGAAAAACAAGATCTATAGAAGAGTCAAACTGAGTCATTAAACACAATAAAAAACATTTAAGTGGAGTGCTGGACACTATACTCTATGAAACCTGTGCTATAGTTTGTAACTGATTTATTGTAAAATATTTTCATCAAAGTTAGTATACTAGATGTAATTCTACTCAGACAATAAAGTTTTTACATTTTATATCTGGATTTAATGTGTGGTTCTCTCAGGTGCTGCTAGAAAATGTAAAGTACCTCTATTTTCCAATTTCTATAGTTTTTCTAGAACAGACAGTGCAGTTGTAAGATATTCTAAGCTAATGATATCCATTAATCCTGGGTACAATTCCAGGAACTAACACGTGCCGGTAATTTGATCACAGGTTCCCGTCTGAGTTGATAATATAAGTTATTACAGAACTTGCTAAGTTTTACTTGCCAATTACAGCACAGATCTGCACATAACTGCGCTGGATGAGAAAACATCACTGATGAGAAAAAAAAAATACCCTAAAGTAAGGTTTGAAACACTGAAATGTGCTTCAGCCAGAGTGGGGGGAGAAAGGCACTGCTGAAGAAAGGAAGCATTATTCTTCCTGAACACTCAGACGCATACATTCAAACGCTGATGTGTTATGCAGCATTACTCCCAGTAAGCCCAGAATGCCTCTTTGCCATCAAGAAGTTCCAATGCTTTCCATCGTCTATATCCACAGGTATTACAGTCTCCATTTCAGAGCGTTACTCTGTAGTAACCGAGCATTCAAGGTGTTCACATCTTTTCTACCTGGAGATGCACTGTGATGCCTTTCTAACCAATGCTCTCACAAAACTTCCATTGGACTGGATTATCTTCCTTCCTATTCTGCCTCACAACAGCTTTCAAAACCTTCCTCTGAACTCACCAGAACAGGTCCTTTGTACCTTCAAAAACTCTGTTAAGGCAGTAAGAAAGACTTGAGCTTGATTTCTGATGAAAAAATAAAAATGCAGTTTTAACAGAAAGCTCTACATGCAGTAAGATGAGTTGATCACCTACTCAGGAGCAAAAAAAGGGTATTTTCTATAATGCTTAACACTTTATAAATACATTTAACTACTCAGCAACTTTGCTTTCAGCATTAACTTCTCCAAAATCCACTTTCTTACTGCGTGGGATGTAGGAGTAACTAGGATGCTCTTTCACGTGTACATCCTGGGATGAAAGCAATGCCATATAAATCAGACTTTTACTGAACAAGGAGATATTATATCACTTTACAGCAATCTATTAGAAACATACTCCTTCCAATTTAAAGCCAAGTATGCCAGCTGATGGTGTCTGCAAAAAAAAAAGCATCAGGCAACGAATAAACTCTAGTGGCAACTCTGCTCACTGCTGCACAGGTCTTGAAGGCAAAGCAAATGCTTTCCTCCTGCACAATCAGTCCTTGTTAATGGCAAGGCAGAGATCTCTCAGAATGCAAACACTCGCTGTGCCGGCATCCTACAACATTTGGCACCAGAGCTCTAACTTTGTTATTTCCCCGAGGAGCAACAATTTTCTTTGTGCAACAGCAAGGCAGTGTGTCTTTCCAAACCCGCCTTACAGCCAAGTTTTACACTTTGGTGAAAGAAGCCCATTCAGCGTGCCTGCCAACGCACAGACCACGCTCAGGCAGCATCCCAGGGAAGCAGAGGCAGAGAGAGAGGGCTCCTTGTCAAACTGCACTCACCTGCAAGAGCCCAGAGTGACATGTTAACACTTGGGATTATTAAAAAGTGTGCTGGCCAAATTAAATGAATAATGATTATGAGGTTTTAAATAAAGTAGTTGAGAGTTACAGGGCCTTGCTCTTCTTTCTCTTGGACAGAAAATGACTTCACTGAACCCCACGCAGCAACGCCTGTTGGGCAGAGAAAGCTGGGACCGACTCTTGAAGTTAGCAGTTATATAGAGATCCAATCTTCACCTGCTCAAAATGCAGCTGGGACAGAGCTACACCTGAAACACCAGCTGAAGATCAGCCATGTCTCACTATGTTTACACACCACTTTGTCTATAGTTCTTGCAAAATACTAGCCAAAAACTTTTCTCTTTTGGCTATGCTTCATGAAAAAAATGAGGTATTTGCTTTTCACATTTTGGGAGGCCCCTAACAGTTTTAGCCTAACCATAAGATGCTGCATGTATTTTCCAAGTACTTTCTAATGGACTCAGAGACATAAACAGCCAAGCCCATTCAAGTTCCCAGTATGAGAGACACATATACAACATACACCAAATCTAAAATTTTGCACATTGGTGTATTTAAATATTTCTGAGCAAACATCAGACACTGTTACAATTTCATCCAGATAATGGATTGACAGGAGCAAATACATTTGACAAACTTAATTGTTTGGTTTGACTTTTTTATTCTGCTAATCGTTTACATAACTGATCTCCTCAACTGCCAGCAAATAGAATGGTTATATCTCAAAATATCTTGCCTAGATACCAAGCTAAGTTCAAAGTTTATAAATGTAAACATTTAAGTGCAAGTTTCAAGACCTCCTGTAATATATACTGTGTTTGCAGAAAGACAGTTCAGTGGCAATAAAGCAACCATAAATTTCTGCTCATGCTGCAAGCTGAACAAAGTTCCATCACCTGGAGAACACTGTCCTTGCTACAGGACATCACTTCCAAGGCTGGTATGGAAAAAGATTTTTCTGGGGGAAAAAAGTTCAAGTGGGCAACACATATTTTTTGCTGCTTCCCTCCTCGCAGCACAGGAACCTGCCTCATTCCCAGTGTTGGTCTCTCTTGTAGCCACATACCCAGACATTTGATTTTATATTCTTACATGCAGCCATGAAGTACAAACATACTTGCAGCATACAATGAGATCAGAAACAGGACTGTCTTGCAAAAAAATAAAGCAAACAACAACCTCACAGCAGCTGAAAGCTCAGGACAAGTTTTGTAACAGAAACAAGTTGCAAAGAGCACTGCAGGGCAATGAAAAACACATTCAGCTGCTCCTGAGCAGTGCAGGGAGACGACATGAGTGGAAGCAATCTGCACTGATGCAGGAGGCACACAGTGCAGTGGGGCGAAGGAGAGGTACTCTGCACTGCTCTGCTGCTCAGCTCCCAAAGGGACCGAAGGCAAACCCAGTCTAGCCAGTAGACCAAGAGATACCCCATCCTGCTCAGTCTAATGCTTAAAGCGTTTAATCAGATGCAAAAGCCTGATTGCAGGCTCAGGATCACAAGCCCTGGTCCTCATGGGGGACTTCAACCACCCCAGTATCTGTTGGAGGGACAACATAGCAGGGCATAAGCAATCCAGGAGGTTCCTGGAATGAGAACTTCCTTCTCCGAGTGATAGAGGAACCAATGAGGAGAGGTACTATGCTGGACCTTGATCTCCTCAACAAGGAGGGGCTGGTGGGGTATGTGAAGCTCGAGGGCAGTTTTGGCTGTAGTGACCAAGAGATGGTGACATTCAAGATCCTTAGGACAGCAAGGAGGGCACACAGCAAGCTCACTACCCTGGACTTAAGGAGAGCAAACTTTGGCCTCTTCAGGGATCTGCTTGGTAAAGCACCATGGGATAAAGTCCTGGAGGGATGAGGAGCCCAAGAAAGCTGGTGAATCTCCAACAATCGCCTCCTCCAAGCTCAGAAGTGATGCATCCCAACAAAGACAAAGTCAGGCAAAAAAGCCAGGAGGTTTGCATGGATGAACAAGGAGCTCCTCGACAAACTCAAACAGAAAAAGGAAGCTGACAGAGTGTGGAAGCAACAACCGGTAGCCTGGGCAGAATACAGAGAATTGTCCGAGCAGCCAGGGATCAAGTCAGGAAAGCTAAAGCCCAGATACAGTTAAATCTATCCAGGGGTGTCAAGGGCAACAAGAAAAGCTTCTACAGATATATCAGTGATAAAAGGAAGACTAGGGAAAATGTGGGCTATCTCCAGAAGAAAACAGGAGACCTGGTTACCCAGGATATGGAGAAGGCTGAGGTATTCAATGACTTTTTTGCCTCAGTCTTCACTGGCAAGAGCTCTAAACATACCACCCAAGTTGCAGACGGCCAAGGCAGGAACAGGGAGAATGAAGAACCACACACTGTAGGAGAAGACCAGGTTCAAGACCATCTAAAGAACCAGAAGGTGTACAAATCCATGGGACCTGATGAAATGGAAATGTTTCAGGTCCTGAAGGAACTGCCAGATGAAGTTGCTAAGCCGCTACCCGTCGTCTTTGAGAATCAGCCCGGTGAAGTTTCCACTAACTGAAATAGGGGAAACATATCCCCTGTTTTTAAANGTGAAGTTTCCACTAACTGAAAAAGGGGAAACATATCCCCTGTTTTTAAAAAGGGAAAAAGGGAAGACACGCAGAACTACACACCAGTCAGTGTCACCTCAGTGTCTGGCAAGCTCATGGAGCAGAGCCTCCTGGAAAACATGCTAAGGCACATGGAAAATAAGGAGGTGATTGGTGACAGCCAGCATGGGTTTACTAAAGGCAAATCTTGCTTGACAAATTTGGTGGCCTTCTATGACAGGGTCACAGTGTTGGTGGGTAAGGGAAGAGCAACTGACATCATCTGCCTGGACTTGTGCGACGCATTTGACACCATCCTACATGACATCCTTGTCTCTCAATTGGAGAGACATGGATTTGACAGATGGACCAATGGATAAGGATAGACGCACTCAAAGAGTTGCAGTCAATAGCTCGATGTCCAAGTGGAGACCAGCGATGAGTGGCATTCCTCAGGGTCAGTACTGGCACTGGTGCTCTTTAACATAATTGTTGGTGATATGGACAGTGGGACCGAGTGCACCCTCAGCAAGTTTGCCAACAACACCAAGCTGTGTGACGCTGTCGACACACTGGAGGGAAGGGATGCCATCCAGAGGCACCTGGACAGACTTGAGAGGTGGGACCATGCCAACCTCATCAAGTTCAACAAGACCAAGTTCAAGGTCCTGCACATGGGTCAGGGCAATCCCAAGCACAAATACAAGCTGGGTGGATAATGGATTGAGACCAGCCCTGAGGAGAAGGACTTGGGGGTGTTGGTTGAGAAGAGGCTCAACATGAGCCAGCAACGTGCACTCGCAGCCCAGAAAGCCAACTGCATCCTGGGCTGCACCCAAAGAAGCGTGGCCAGCAGGCCAAGGGACTTCTACTTCTGGTCTTGTGAGGCTCCACCTGGAATACTGCCTCCAGCTCTGGGCCCCCCAACATAAGAACAACATGGACCTGTTAGAGCAGGCCCAGAGGAGGCCATGAAGATGACCAGAGGGCTGGAGCAGCTTTCCTTTGAAGACAAGCTGAGACAATTGGGGTTGTTCAGCCTGGAGAAGAGAAGACCTCAGGGAGACCTTATTGTGGCCTTCCAGTATTTATAGGGGGTCTACAGAAAAGATAGGGAGGGACTCTTGATCAGGGAGTGTAGCGATAGGACAAGGAATAATAGTTTTAAACTGGAAGACGGTAGATTTAGATTGGATATTAGGAAGAAATTATTTACTGTGAGAGTGGTGAAACACTGGAAGAGGTTGCCTGGAGAAGCTGCGAATACCCCATCCCTGGAGGTGTTCAAGGCCAGTTTGGATGCGGCTTTTAATAACCTGGTCTAGTGGGAGGTGTCCCTGCCCATGGCAGGGGGTTTGGAACTAGATGATATTTAAGGTCCCTTCCAAGCCAAACCCTTCTATGAAAAGAGAAAATAGGGATATTAGGCATGCAACATAATTTACAGGTCTTTTTAACTGTCAAGTGTGAATATAAGAAAGAGTGGAAGTCTCAGATATGCCACCATGGAGTATTCTGAAAGTAAAAACTGGTTAAAAGGATCTCCAGCTAAAAAGCAGCAAAGCCCTCCTATACTTTAATATGTAACACCAAAGTTCTTTAGACTGCTTTGTACAAAAAAACTGGGGCTAAATTAATTATTCCTAGGCTATCAGTTAACATGTTCTCATTCATATCCTCCCAACAACAGCCAACAGCTGGAAGCCAGCAGTAACACTTGTTACAGATGAACTGGCATACCACCGCCATCTTAACCATGATGCCAGTTCAAGGTCATACAGACGCTCCTTAGAAACTTCCATACACTGCTGTTAAAAATTGTGGCCAAGAACAATTTGGATTGTGTAGCTCACAAAATTATATCAATTATCTGCCTATGTATCAGTAAATAACAAGGATAAGCAATTGTATTAATAACAAGCCAACCTACACAGAGCGCTTAGCAAGAAAGGACTTATTTGGGTTTTTTGCAGGGCCTGAGTATTTCTGCCTGACATACCCTTTTGTGTCAGGGAGGTAACAGCACTGTCCACAGATCTTAATTTATGCCAATTATGCAAAGCATGGCCAGTTGTGATTTGAGTAAAATGAGAAATTCTTATTGCAATAACTGTATCACTTCAGGCATTAAAGTCATAGTTCCACTTTCAGACTTAGTCTGCTTATCTTTAAAAAGATGGGGGAGGGTCAAGACAATGGTGTTTAGGTGATGGAGTTAAAAACACGAGGAATTGTGTTGCTCCTATAAACCAGGTTTGTTCTTTGCAGCTGTATCCAGCAGACTGTCCTGTGGGAGAACCCATGCAATGGGCTAGGGCTGCCTCACCCGTCCCACCGATCCTAGCCAGGCTGGGACACGAGGCATGGCAACCCAGAAAATGAAAGACGATTCGGTTTTGGTTAAGATGAATAATACATGCATACACACAAAATCAGTTGCCGACAGTTTTCCAACACTTGGCCACACCCTTGCATCACATTTCAACATCCAGCCAGCAGTTCCAACACATTTCATTCTCTTGGTGAATAACTGGGAGTTTTTCAAAGCTGCTGACTCTTCCTGCAATGGCTAAAGGCAGTATTATCTGTGGATGGGTGGCAAAATATATGTCATCTTTGATGAAAAGAAAGCATGGGTCCAGACAAATGAGAACAGATTCAGGTAGCCAAGAGATCTTGATTTCTTATTCTAGATCTGCCACCAATCCTTTCATGGCCTCAGAGATACCTTTCTGCAGCAGTCTCCTCATCAGATGTGGCAACACACTCACACACATTTACAAAGCATTACACTTGTACTGAAGTCAAAGAAAAGCAGGAGTCTTAATTTCGCCACAGTGTTTACTGCAAGCTTTGAACGCAACAAAGCAAAGTCAAGTCTTACTGCTCTCTCAGTCTCCAAAGCATTTGCTGCTGCTACTGCTGGCATTACACACTCTCTTGAAATGAAAGGAAGGAAAAATAAAATTAAAAAAAAAATAATCAAATCATGATCTGTCATTTTACCAGATTTCCAGCATTATTATGAAGTGGATTACTCTAACCTAATCCAATCTAAAACAATTTGGTGGCAAAAATTTGAGATACTTCAAATTCATACTACGGCCCAACCTCAGCAAAATACCATGGGACAAAGAACAGGTACCTCCTTCACCTGAGGATGCTCTTCCTTTCAAAGTTCAAAGGCTCACCACAAAAACAGGTGTGACAGCATTTCAAAAAAGGTTGCAACCCCATTTTCTTCTCAGGTTGCTATCTGTAGTCTGCAACAGAGCAACTGAAATGACAAAAATTACTCTTCTGATAATCTCTACATTAATCTTCTTTTTCACAATCACGTAATATGGCTTCACCCTAAAGGGACGACACCTGAAATGAATATATATATATCTAACTGTTCACTGGCCTATTATGTCATAACTGTAGCGGCAGAAAAGTTAGTAATAAAAAACTAACTTAATTGCCACCTATAGTTGGGTGGAAATTTCACTATATTAATCAAAGTTGGTTTTCAGCCAGCCCGCACTCTCTGCCTTGGTAAGCTGCATCCTATTAGAACAGCATTGTGGAAATGCACCAAGTTATACCACTACTACCTATCAAATGTCTACCAGCCCCAGCTTTCTGTAATCGATATTCACTCCAGAGGTAATTACATGTATCTCAAACATCTGTTTGAAAAACCACAAACACACTCGCAGCTTCTGATGGCATTTCTTAATGCATGCCCATTGAGAATTTCACAACAGCCACAGGGTGCACGCACCACAGGGCACTACATTACTTGCACCTTTCCCAAATCTAAACCAAGTAAATTAGGTGTTCACCCCAGGATCCCATGCACGACAGCATTTTCTGAGTAAACATGCAATACAACAGATTTTTTTTTCTTAGTTTGAAATGCCAATTTTGTAGAATGGAGCAATAGATCTTCTTGCAGATAATGCTATTAAGAGGCAGGCTACTAAGAGGGAAAATGCATGCAAGAAACTAGGGGATACCAACACGGCTTAAGTGAGAAGCAACTGGTGATCCCAGTGCCAGCACTGAAGGACACACAGCTGAGATTTTCAAAAGGAGCCAACTTCATTCAAAACTAACGCTATCCATACATCTAAGTGTCATAGACTCTTCAGGATTACGGGTGTTAACAAACATTCAACTGAGACCTAACTAAAAAGTGCCAAATGCCCTCTGGATGGTGCCAGAGATCTTCAGTCTTTACTGAAGTTCTTGAAAACTGTGGGTAGTTGGCACCCCTAAGAACTGGGATCCATATATGAACCCCAAATACCCCAAAGCTCAGCTTAGAAGTAGTCTTCTCTTTAAATCTCATAACTTTACTACCTAGCATCACATTTAAATAGTAAATCATCTGGAGGCAACAGACAAGAGAGAAAGAAAAAAAAAAATACTACTTGCTTTTCACATGTCACGTTGGTTCATTCCTGTCAATAAAAACAGCAGAGATGCTCCTAATTGTGCTTGTGTAACCATTGACCTTTAAAAGAAAGTAGTCACTGAAAATTAAACAGACATTTAATTTCAGAAGACTCAAAATTCCTGGAAAAAAAATTAAAATAAAATAAATCTATTCTGTCAACAGAGGACACGTCATCACAACAAACGGATATATAATGCCGTAGACTTCATCCTCAGTAAATGCAAATCGTTTTCAGCACTACACAAACTATGCAGCTCATCTGAGCAATTATTTATGCAAAGCTGCAAGGCTGCTGAATGACACCAAGGATGATCTGCTGAGCTGGCTTCAGCAACTACAGGAATTTAAAACAGACATCAACCATCAGCAAAATCCAACACACAGCAACCCAGCTCGTGTTTACAGGAGTAGGAGACAGATTTATACAGCACTCTGGCTGTATACAACACTGGCCTCATTGCAACATGCATCTGTAGAACAATAAAAAGTGTTCTTAAAACGATGTAGCCTAGTACAATGACATATGTTAAATATAGCCACGAGGGAGCTAGGACCAGAAATCCATGAATAACCGTATTGATTGCAGTAAAGAAAACCTGAACATGTTTGGAGTGGAGACGTTTCATGATGAAACTCTTTACATTTGGTAAAAACGCAGACATTGTCTTATGCCTTTCCACACAGTGAAATAATAAAACAAAACTCCAGACACTACTGTTAAGAGTTGAAATATGTATCTGCTCAACTATTATTTGCAGACATGGACAGAAAATGGATCTTCCAGCACAAACCAAGTCTGACGCTTTGAAGTTAACCATAAGTCTTAATAGGAAAAAGAAACTGAAAAATTTAAATTTAATGCTATGAAAACTCTAGATAAAATTTCTTACATGTTTTCTATGCATTTCACTTTAAGAACATCAAAAATTCTACTCCATCAATCTAATGCACACATTATTCACATAGAATTATTACTCGGTACCGTATATTCAGGCTGTATTGTAACTAATGGGATAGAATGAAAGATGACAACACTAGGAGGGCGGCAATGCAGCAGTGCCTCTTCTGGTCTCCAGTTACTTAAAACCTCACATTGAGTTTTCACACACGCCAAGTGTACTATTCTCAGCAAAACAGCATTTTTCAATGTCAACTGCTCTCAAAAATAAATAAATAGCCAGTTCTCCTACACTGACTATCTGTAGTCTACCTGTGAAAGTCCTTATAGAAGATGCTGGCTGAGACATAGATTATGGCTGATCTTATTACCTCTGAAAACACAGGCAGTTACTTTACGCAAGAATTACTGGTTTCAAGAATTCACTCTATTTGCCAACAACCGTTAGGAAACTTCCCCGTAGAAAGCTTTGCCCCTCCAGAAGGCAGAAGGCAAGACTTTCATGAATCACCTTTCCAGAGGTCCATGACAGTAACTTGCCTGACACATTATCCCTTAACACTCCCAACGTTGTGTGCTGTTGCCGGCCCAAGTTTCCGCCAGCAACAGAAGAAAAAGGTGCCAGCGCTTGGCAGCTCCACAGCCATGCTGTTTTGTGGCCACCACGCAGCACTAAGAGAAAACAGGAACTGGCTCAGCTGTGGCCGTGCCTCGGTGGTAGGTTGCTATGAGCACCCAGCAAAAGCCGGGCTGAGGCTCCTCACAGAAACCCTAAACAGGAAGCGCTACAGCGGCAAGAGTACAGCACACAGGCTGCTAGGATTTACAGGGGAGAACAAAAAAGAAAAAAGTGGTTAGAGGATGAGGAACAGTGATAACATCCAGGCAGCAATTAGGAAAATAGAGAAAGGGGTAGAGATATGAGAAAACCACATAAGATGGGAAATTTACAAGTGGGAAGCTGAGAAAGTTTTTTTACAGGAAGCACAGATGTGAGCTCATCTTCTTGAGCATTTACCTGTTTTGCAGGGGCTGGCAGAGCGTAGCAAAGTACCAAACACTAACGTCATCTCCGTGACAAGCACTTCAGCAAAAATAAAATCTTCCTCTTCCTAAAAGCTTAAGCTCTGCCCTGAAACATAATCCTCTGCTGTTTGCTCTTCTGCTCATCTCCTTCCATCAATCATTTCAAGCGCTAGGAAACACATAGTCCTAGCTGTTTCCTATGTAGTTTTCGTTAGATACCCATACTGTGACACCTCTAAAATTCCCTTTTAAGAAAGAGACCTACAAACACTTAACAAACATCCAATAACTTATATTGCTGCTTTGTTTGTCATAAAGTTCTTCAGGGAATCCTCTGCATAACATTTACAATCCCTCTGCACGAGGCTTTCAGCCGTGCATGAATTAGACTTGCAGCAAAAAACTGTATGAGAAAAACCATCCTTTTCTCAACAGGCAGGTGAAACGGCAATGTTTCAGCATAGAACAGCTCCCCTACACCCAATAAAACTCCTGCTTTTGTTATTTACTCACATTTAAGTGTTCATCCTTTTGTTACCTAAGTAGCAGCGTGGAAGGCTCCTGTTACACCAACCCATGCAGTGTGAAATGCACATTTTAAGCAGGTAAGCACGCTGGAAGTATTTCCAACAACACAGTAAGGAGTACGAGTAATACATCCTAGTCTGAGGCTCTGGACCATCACCTTACATACAAGTCTGCTGCAACTGAGAAATTAATGACAGAATGATAGCCCATAACAACTAATTATTCTAACACAGAAACTACTTGCGAGGACATGTGCAGGAGAGCACAAACAAAATCCAAAGGTGTGCAGGACGCACAAGCTGTTTACCTTGAATCAGACCAGCACAACTTCTAAGATGCTCCATAAATACGAAGATACAGACGGATAGAAAGGCTAACCATGTACTTATCAAAGCCCAGTTAATTTATTTTTTCCATCAGCTATGCCCAGAATATTTTGGCAGAAAAAACCAAATTTACTTATTTTTTCAAAGATTCTGTTCTCTCCACTCCCACTCAAGCACCCCTTTTTCCCGGCAACACACGCTCCAAGAATGCCACCCTGCCTCAGCGGCCGTCCCTGCATAGCTGCTGCTGATTGATGCCACGTTAAGCTGCCTCCTGACCCCAATCGAGCACGGTGCTAGGCACTTGCTGCTCTAACACACAAGGAGCAGCGTTTGCAGCCCCGTGCCATCCAACAGGGACTGACAGTTGGGCTCATTCAAAGCCCATTAGCATGGTTTGTCCAAGGCAGGTCCACATGGGTAGAATACTGATGGACTCTCCACAGCTCTTATGCACCACTGGGCTTTGTAACGATACAATTTTGACAGTGGTTTTTTTGAGACACCGCAAATGAGCCAAAAATTTATTACTGTGATTTTACGAGATGACTGAAGCATCACATCCCAAGCAGCACCTGCAAAAAGCTGGCCGAATGCAGATTAAGCCACTGCATCAGGAGTCCCCAGAAGAGGAAGAACTGAGCACCTCTATGTCAGATGGGTTTCTGTGGACAATCTTGTAATAAAGTCTACCAGAAGTTGCTCCCTGACAGAGTCCGCACCAGGCCTCTTGCTCTCCATAGAGACAAACAGGCATTTTTGTTTGGAAACACTCTGTTCTCCTTTGCCTCCTGAAGACTTTGAAATCACCCACATGCTTATTTATTCTATACAGGCATGTGAACCTTTGCACTTGGGTGTTGAAGGAAAGATTTACCTTGCGTAATCACATCACATTAACAGAGTAATTTTCCAAACTCCTGCAGGTTCACTCCAAAGAGAGCACCCATTCTTTCTCTAACTTTGAATGAGTCAGATAAAGCATCTGCTTGGGGCTTTGTTTGTAGGAATTAAACATTTATGCGAGATCCCTGAGAATTTTGTGTAACAGCTTTTACCAGAAAAATAACATTCCCAACCAATTTTTCTTTGAATTAGTATTCAAAACCACAGCATTTCTCAGGGGTTGGTATTGTAGCAACTGTTTTAGAGCTTCCAAATTCATTCTCTTCCAAACTAGGAAAATTTGGCAAACAGATCAAAATTTATGAGATATTTAAAGCAAAAGGATAAATGGCAATAAGAACAGTTTGACACACTGATGTATAATCAGAAAGCTAAAGGAAGAACATCTTAGCAAAAAATGTTAAAAGAAGTAATTTATTTTCTCACAGATTGGTAGGCCTCTACAACATACAATTCAATTTCTAAAAGGTTTACCATCCCTGCAATTCAAGAATTGGTTTAACTATCATAGTTCGGCAACAAAACGCTGCATAGTTTCTAACATAACTCTGCATTTCTGACAGCAGCAAATAGCAACACGTACCAGTCAATGTCTGTAAATCAATCTGCTGGGAGACAAGAAGTGCTAAATGAATCAAAGTTCCGAGTAAACACTGTATTGCAGAATATTTCTAGAGAGATGGATACAAAAGGATGACATAGAGCTCTGAAGAGAATCTGACAGAAGAATGCAAAAGTAAAACACACAAAGCACAACTTCAGGAGTCAACAATAAAGTTGTCAGGGACTTGCAGTCAAGTTACAAAAAACCCCCAGAAAGTTTGAATAAAAATAAAGCCGTTTGCCTCTGAAGATAGCTTCATAAAAGTCCTAGGACCAATTACATATGTTAAAATAGCAAAATAGTTGTCTGGAAGAGGCATTTTGCTGGACAATTTAGATGCAGGGAAGAAGAGGAGAAAAAAAAAAAGAAAAACTGAAACTTGCGGAAAGCTACAACTAAGCATTTCTTTAGTAACACACTTTAGTTTCCTAAAGTTGAGCAGATATTTATGCACAAACCTGCCTTCAAATGAGAAACACATATACTCTCCTCTCTGTTCGTTTACTTTGCCCTTTTTACAATACAGACTGATCATTACTTGTAACACAAAAGCCCCTGAAACGTCCCTGCTGTGAGCGGGGCCTCTCTGTGCTGAACATATAGTAAAATAACATTCCTGCCTCAAAGAAAACTTTCAAGAGCCACAGAGACAAAAGACTAAATGCGGAAAGAGACAGAGACACAGAGGCCTGCAAAGGCCACAAAAAACCGTCAGCAAGAGTGAAACTTGTAAGTCCTGTCCCTGTCTATCCAGTATTACCCCTGCAGAGTCAAGAGGTCTCCCAGTGTCATCTGATCTTTTCTCCCACTCCCAGTAATAAAGTGTAACATCTTCTGAACTCAGGGGGACACAGAAGACAATGAGAGAAGCTACTCTTGCACTGTGCAGAACAAGTCATCACTATATAGTCTTCCTCACAAAGCGTAAAGTTCACTTCTCTGGAGGAATCAGGCACAAAGACACTCTGTATTTAACCAAGGTGAAGTTACTGCAGAGGTATCGGACAACCTCACTAGAGGGCCTGAACTGAAACTTGTAACGTTAATTTGAAATTACTGCTAGAACTAAGAAATTCAAGATTTAGTAAATTAACAATGCTTTACTAATAAAAAAATAATTCAACCTATGAATTAATTTGAAATTATAAACCACTAGAGAATCTTCATGTAGTAGTATTTTATCCATCTTTGGCTGCTTTATCACGAATAGTAATTGATTCAGTATATAGTCTTACCCTAAGATATATTTTAAATATGGCTTAACACTGTTTAAGAAGACACTACCAACTGTAAGCTGACAGAAAGACCTATTAAAATAGTGCATAATGTGTACACTGATACTGCTGAAAAACTGCCAGACAACAAAGAGAAACTAACAAGGTCAGCACCTCACTTGCTATGTCATCTTGTATTTCTCCAAGTTCACTACAGGACTTAATTTGGGGCATAAAATAACATGCTTGTCTAACTGCAAGCACATTTTGCTTTCTAAGAGAAGGCTCTGAGGCCCTTGTATGTTACATTTTGCTCTCATATCTGCCCTTTCAATTTTTTCAAGCTAGAAAAATGCCAAGAGGCAACGTGAAATATGGGCGCACAAAAAATAAACAAGTAAGAGTTACTTGTGCATCAGTTCCTGTGTGGTTTTAACAGGCATGACATCCCTACGTCTGAGGTGGTACTTCTGATTAGTCACTACCTCAGCTGAGGTTATCAAGTTCTGCCATGTATCCTCAACTGTAACATGTTCCAAGCACTCCTTACAAAGAGGATACTCGGACTCTTCTTCATGATGGCATGCCCTGCCTGGTACTGAGAACCAACTCATATATACAGGGAAAACACTTCTTGAGACCTCTTAACAGCAGAGGAAAAAGCAAGCCAAGAAAGCAGGATCAGTTATTTCTTTGACAAAGAGGTTTTTAATACAGCTTTTTTAAAAAAGTTATCATCGTGGTGATGCACAGAATTTCTGGTCTGTATTAGAAGAACCACTCTTTAGGAATAAAGGAATGATTCCACTTAGACACCTCTGAAGCAGAGGTTAGAAGTAGCCCCAACAAGAAGGAATGAGACTGTTTTTGTTTGGCCTTCTGGAGTTTTGCTGTGCAAGAACACAAAGCATAAACTGGAAGTCAAATCTGTTTTCTTCTCCTCCTGAGCTTCTACAATTCTAGTTTTTAACCTGGATTTTAAGCGGAGACCTAGTAATACCTCACATCCAAAAACTGTATCAGGAGGATGGCATACTGGAAATCCACTGGTTCCAGATGTGGGATGGGGAACATGGCTGGCAGGGGACAGGACTCAGGGTCCAAGACCCAGGGAAAGGAGCGAGAGCCTCCCTTTGAGTCCCTACAGATAAAATCAAAGTCAGAATATGCATATAGGGATGCACAGCTCCCCAGGTGGTGAGCAAGCCACGAAGCAGCATATCTATTTTTAATGCTAAGATGCTTAAAGGTACGCTATTTCTCTGGAGAGGGCTGATACACATGAGCATAGAGTAGTTGCTACAAGGACCAAGGTAAGTGCAATTCCCCTCTTAGTAGCACTACCAAACTTAATCCAGGTTGTCGGACCTTTGGACCTCAGAGAAACCCCTCAACATACGTTTTTCAGCAATAAAAATGGATAAATTATTTTTAGTATTTATTTACAATCATAGAATCATAGAATGGTTAGAGTTGGAAGGGACCTTAAAGATCATCAAGTTCCAACCCCCCTGCCTTGGGCAGGGACACCTCTCACTAGAGCAGGTTGCTCAAAGCCCCATCCAGCCTGGCCTTAAACACTTCCAGGGATGGGGCCTCCACAACTTCCCTGGGTAACCTGTTCCAGTGCCTCACCACCCTCACAGTAAAGAACTTCTTCCTAATATCTAATCTAAATCTCCCCTCTTCCAATTTAAAACCATTACCCCTTGTCCTATCACTAGACTTCCTGACAAAGAGTCCCTCTCCAGCTCTCCTGTAGGCTCCCTTCAGATACTGAAAGGCTGCTATCAGGTCTCCCCGGAGCCTTCTCTTCTCCAGGCTGAACAGCCCCAGCTCTCTCAGCCTGTCCTCATAGGAGAGGTGCTCCATCCCTCTAATCATCTTAGTGGCCCTTCGCTGGACCTGTTCCAACAGTTCCATGTCCTTTCTATGTTGAGGACTCCAGAGCTGGACACAGTACTCCAGGTGGGGTCTCACAAGCGCAGAGTAGAGGGGGAGAATCACCTCCCGTGCCCTGCTGGCCACGCTTCTTTTGATGCAACCCAGGATACGGTTGGCTTTCTGGGCTGCCAGCGCGCACTGCCGGCTCATGTTGAGCTTCTCATCCATGAGCACTCCCAAGTCCTTCTCCTCAGGGCTGCTCTCCAGCCATTCTCTGCCCAGCCTGTATTTATGCCTGGGATTGCCACGTCCCAGGTGTAGGACTCTGCACTTGGCTTGGTTGAACTTCATGCCATTTGCATTAGCCCACCTCTCAAGCCTGTCCAGGTCCCTCTGGATGGCATCCCTTCCCTCCAGTGTGTCAACCGCGCCACCGAGCTTGGTGTCATCGGCAAACTTGCTGAGGGTGCACTCGATCCCACTGTCCATGTCTCCAACAAAGATGTTAAATAGCACTGGTCCCAGTACTGACCCTTGCGGGACACCACTCGTCACTGGCCGCCATGTGGACATTGACCCATTAACCACAACCCTTTGAGTGCGGCCATCCAGCCAGTTCCTTATCCACCAAGTGGTCCATTCATCGAACCCGTGACTCTCCAATTTGGAGACTAGGATGTCATGCGGGACAGTGTCAAATGCTTTGCTTAAGTCCAGGTAGATGACGTCCGTTGCTCTGCCTTTGTCCACCAAGTTCGTGGCAGTATCGTAGAAGGCCATCAAGTTTGTCAGGCAGGAATCTTTCAAGCAACACCTAATCACAGGAGGATGCTGCTCCTCACTTCCTGACAACTTACTTTCTCTAGCAGCATCCTGTTAATGGCTCTGGAATGGAATTGCTTATTACTACATTGCAGACTCATAGTTCTGCACCTCTTTATCATCTGTTTTGCTGAGAACTTCTAGCAGATTAGCAAGACTTCATTTTCCTTTGCAGAAACTGAACTGTTTATGCTCCAAACTCCTGATGACACATACATAAACACTGGAGGGAAAAAACACAAAAATTGGCAAGAGATGGGTAGGATCCCACTGACAACCTCAATAACCAAAAAGGCTGCAAATAAGTAACAAGATATCACACTTCTATGCTGTTAAAAAGGTCACCAGATTATCAACATTCGTTTTAGATAGACAGGCTACTGTCCTTTCCAAATCTTTCTTTTATTGTGCTTTCGTTCCAGCTATACAGAATTTGTGCCAAGGATGTACTTTGTCATGTTGCAAACACGAAACAAAATTTAGTTGGCAATTTTTGTTACAGTCACCAAGAAGAAAAGCTTCAAGAAAAAAAAAAGTAGCAGGCAGACACTTCTCATCTAAAAAAGTAGGAAAATCTAAGTATGTTCCTTTAAAAAAAACCTGAAGGCTTTGCACAGCTTTAACTGAAATCAAATGTGACAAGAGCTTTTGGACGTGCTGCAAAAGACTAAGAGCCACAATTTTGTTAAGAATCAAAAAGCTAGTTTGTCACAGCAGCACAACTCTGCATGCAGCCTGTACTCTCCAAATACCTGAGCCATGTACAAATACAAATTTCACCTACTTATCTGCTGAAGTTCTTTTTCCTCAAGATTCGCTCTCCACAGATGTAGTGTCTTTGTCTTCCTCTATACAACAAAAGACAATATTCACTGGGAGTCTAAAGCTGGTTCATGCAGCATGAAAGTCCTGCATCAATCTTTTTATGTAGTAACTGGGATGGGCTACTGCCTTTTAGGGAGAGCATTAACCCTTTGATCATCTCCTCTCCCAGGCTTTTGAACAGGTCATGGGCAATGTGCACATATAAACACATACATATGTATGTATAGGCATACAGATACACATGCATATTCGGGTAAGGCTTGCTGGTTTGTCGATAAGTGGGGTATAGAGAAAAACATAGTGGATTTATTTGCTTATGCCATATTTGGGGCAAGTGCATCTCATAAGCAGGAAGAAAAATCCATAAGTGCTTTGCACTGGCAGAATCCTAAACATTAGCTCAGGATGTCCATGCATCAGCCACCATATATATGTCACATCATGACACACTGCTTTAGACATGCAGAATCTGTAATGCCTCTTTGCAATGAGAATCAAAACTGAACTTGATTTTGAGTAAGAAATGTTAAAGGAAACATCAACCTGAGCTTAGAAAACAAATGTCAACATGGTGAAGTGCTCCAGGTGACTCTGAATGCAGTCAGTCACTACCAATTACTACTAAATATTTCAGGTCTTACAGCTGTGCCAGAAGTTTATAACATAAGGACAAAAGCTGAAGCAAACATTTCAAGCCTTAGGGTGAAATCTTAATTCCTCCAAAGTAATTTGGAATTCTTCCACCAGCTTCAGAGAAGTTAAGAATTCACACTGGACACTACATATTAAAGGATAGTGGATTACTAGTACTGAAAAGCAACATAAAAAGATGCTTCTTATAAAGAACATACATATGAAAGCATCAACTGGGGGAGGGGGAAGATAGAAAAAGTGCATGTTTTATCCTGCTTCTTCAGAGAGTGCACTCTGGACTTCTCACAGCCTCAGAAGCATGCTCATCCCTTTCTCAGCTGGCCTTTGAATTGACTAAAAGAATATTAAGTCAGCAGCTATTTCATAAAGCACATTACCTAGGACCCCAAGACTTCAGTGATAGCCACATCAATACATTTCACTCCAGCCACCATTATTATCAAACCTAATTTTAATATATGACTGAAAAAGGTGTGCCCCTCATTATTCACATTTCCACTTCCGCTTACAGTGACTTCAGAGCAGACTTTCGAATGCACTTCCTACTTTAGGATAAAAATTCACCTTGGAGTGGAAAGCCATGACAAATTCCTTTGTGCTATTTGCTCTGCATTTACCCCATAACTTGGTTTGATGAGGACCTTTGAATAAGTTTGGCAAAGGATTTGCACTGACTTTCTGCACAGAAATAAGCACAAAAATGCCATCAATGCAAAGTGGGATGCAAATGAGGAGTCAGACATTACAAATCAGCCAAAGTAAGCAAAGGCTGCATTACAGATGCAACTAGCAAAATAACCCCATATTAATGCAATATAAGCCATGAAGTGTCTCCCAGTACTAGTTTGTGTTGGTACCTATCATATCTGACCCCTCCAGCTGTCATCCAAAGAGGAAACTACAGTAACACATTAGATGGACATAGAAAAATGGCAATTTTTTTACCTAGATTCAGAGTAAAAAACAGTTTCTGTTATGGATAACAGAACTTATTGTAAATACTAGCTTAAAATTATTCTTCAAGAACTTAAAAATAGCAACTTGTTTGAAGATAAACACTTCCTTTACTTGTTCTTTGCTTTATTTATATAAAGAATAAACGACCAAAAATGTTGGTATTTTGGAAAAAGTCAGGACTTGCGTCCTTATCCCAAAGTAACTAATACTCACCTGCTTCCTATGTAATGGCTTTCAACCATGGTAAAAGCACCTATCAGCTGAACTTCCAGATTTAGGAACAGATGAAGCAAACTCACAGAACAGCACCCTACATGTGCAATCAAAGTGCCCAGGTGGGGCTTAATATCACATAAACTACCAAGATTTAAACTCACATCTTCGCTTATTTTGCCATCACTTTCCCATGTCAATAAGTCCTTATTTATATTATTCAATAACTAAAAGGACTGTGAGTTCACATCAAACATGAAGCATTTGCCAAGCTCTCTGGCTGCACAAATAAAAGCTACATGCCAGAAACGTGCTTTCAGAGGCAGTACGGTAGGTACCAGCTACAAAGACACTCGAGAGAGTGTGCAAGTGCACAGTGTGAATTTCTACATTTGCTTTTGCTGTTGATCAAAGCTAGACTCTCTCTGCAAAAAGGGAACAAAACTGTGTTACTCAAATGCTTAGAAACAAGAAATGTGCTTTGTTCAGAAAAGGGAGGGAACAACAGAAGTAGAGATGCACATCAGTGAGAATAAAAAATGAAAAGGAGAGCAGGAAAATCTGATCTTTAGAAATAGAAAAGGTGCCAGCAGAGAGGGACGACAGACACGGACATGAAACCAAGTTTCCACAGTGCACTGAGGAAGAATCCAAAGAGAAAGTTCACCTCCATGCCAGTGATGAGCTGTCCTGCAGGTGAATCAGACATGTTGTGTGGGATGAGGGGTGGCTGAAGTTCAAGCCTCCAGCATTTCTGATACAACTCCAGCAAAGCGCTGGACTGCCTCAGTCACATATGTGGGCCCTGGGGAGCAGCCATGCCACAGTGCAGCAATTGAACATGCAGCTGAATGTTTCTATGTGTTTCTGCCTTGGGCTAACAGAAACAACAGAAACAGCAGCAACAGCAAGCTCAGCCTGATGTGGGAATAAAGGAGCAAGTTTTCAACTGTAATAGAGTTGGGGATAAGAGCAACAACAGAATTACCAAGAAGAGTCAGGAGCTGAAAGAGTACTAACAGAAATAAGCAGCTCTGAGACAGTATGGGCTCATTAATAGCCCACATGGGCTATTTCTAACAATTCATTAGCTAGGTGACTAAAGTTATCTTCCTTCCAATGGCAACTAATACCTCTAAAATCTCTGAAATACAGAGTCTGAAATAATTATTAAAACATAAGTCCTCACACACATGCCAAGCAAGTAGTCTTTCCTTTTTATAATTATTTTTTAAACACAATAGCAGATCTTGTAGTGACAAGCATGGTGTAAGTGGTCAGATTTCTCAAGCTTGCCTTAAAGTCCTAACACACACCTGCCCTACTATACAAACCATGACTTCAACTTTAGGTGAGCTGTGAAAGCTGGCTAAGATCAGAGCATCTTGGAAGCAGCCTCTGTTCCCAGGGCACATCCCACACTGTGGCTCAGGTTCATCGAAGAATTAGGCATTGCTTCTGGCTTCCCCTTTTCACCATCTACCTTGTCAAACTCTGTTCTGTAAAGGTAAAGATTTTAACCTTGCAACAAATTGCCTAAACAAGGAAATTAATTGGAAAAAGAGCAGGCAGGGAGGCAGCCTCATCAGTGTAGCAGCCAAAGGTTGCTTTGTTACTAAATACAGACTGCAACCAATTCATAGTTACTCCTCTTTCATTTCATGAAGAAAATTTTCTTACAAAATTGTTAAAATTGGCATAACCAGAGCCTACCCAGAATTAAAACACCTGTAAAGGGTTTCTGTACATTGCTGATTTTGATTCTGTTTTCACTCAAGTACAAGCTGCTCCCCAGAACTGCAGGCAAATGCCGATTGACACGCGGTTCAGCCTATTCCTCTAGGAGTGGGGCACAACCTCAGCAGCACATCGCAGTGTCAAAACAGTTGTTTGGCTAGTTTAAACACCTCTGGGTAATTCATTAAATGGTTAATAAACTGGTAAGACAAAAAGTATTACTCAGCAAGCACGTTCAACTTCGCAGGAAGTTTTCTTGTGTAAGGCTGAATTGTTTGGTCAACAGATTTCTGCACACAGAAGTCTGAGTTACAGCTGAGTAATGACTTTAGTGGTGCAGTCTTATGAACTGTATCACCAGCAAGGAAACATCTGTGTTCATTTTGTCTATTCAGCTGGCTTTAAAGCATTAGGGATAATAGAAAAGCTTCTTCTCAAGGAGTTTGTGCTCACAACTCAGCAGCTGGAATGGCCAAAGGTTTTTAGGTTTGGGGGTTTTTTCTGTCCCCTTCATACACACACAAAAGGACTCCTTAAGGAGACTGCTAATCCTACAAGAAATATAAGGCTTCCAATACATTAGGTATGTTCAGAAGATACTCATATTTATGGTGATATGTGCAAAGCAAATACCAGTGTTGAATCCTTAAAAATAAAATGTGCAGGAGTGAAGCAGCACAAGCTCCCACTAATGGCAAGCAAATGTCAGACTGTGGGAAACGTCGCGTTCCATTGACTAGCTCCAGGCTGAGTACAGGTTTTAGGCCACAGATGTGTGCAGCTCAAGGAAAAATTATCCTGATTACAGACATAGCAGAAAGAAGATAAAATGGGTTCCCTCCCACCAACTGCTCTGAAACAGAAACAGCTGCTGTGGGATCAGCCAGGCGCAACCCCAGCCCCTAGCACCAGTAACAAAATCTAACTGGCAAGCAGTTACCACCGCTGTCCAGACCTGGACCATCCATCCCACCAAACCAGTCTATCAGAGAGCTGAAGCAGGAGAGTCTCTTCTCTTGCGGCAGGAAAGATGCTAGCACAACCCACCTGGGTAGGTTAAGGGCTGGCAACTGTTTTGTCAACAGTCATTTTTATTTTTGATTCAAGCAAATTCAAGACTGAAACAAAAAGAAGAACTTGTCTACTTCTGGGAGATCGGCATGAGGTTATGGTGGGCACATGCCTAACTCACAAAAGTTGCATAAACCATCCATTTTTTGTACTGGTATTGGAATAAGAATTTATCACACCAAAATATATCTACACAGTCTCCTTAGTAACAGTAATCACCAACAGGTATTTTGGCAAAAAAAAAATCCTATGGTTTTCTTCAAATACACCTTCCCTTCTCTATTCCCCAGTGAATCACCTGTCAGGTTACGGATGCCCTTTAAACCCTCAAACTCCTTTGGCTGACTGGTCCGTCCAGGATAGTCACCTTTTCCCGAAAAAAATCAGACAAGGATGTCTGGCAAATGTCACCTCTCGATGCAGCTTCAATACATGTGTTTGTAGTCTGCCAGGAAGTGGTTCACACAAACCAGATCCACTATCCAGTGACTTAGTCCTTCTGTTTGACTAAGAGGAAGCAGAGACAGCCAGCCCCGTATTTTCCTCCCCCATGAGAAGTCCACACAAACAGCATCCAGTAAAGCTGGGAGTTGAATCTCCATCCAGTCGCTGCCACGCAGCGTTAGACACTGCACCTTTCTTCTAGACTCTGAGGCTATGTTTTATTTTTTGTCCAAGTTACGACTCAGAGAACCATAGACTCATTTAGGTTAGAAAAGACTCTTAAGATCAAGGCCAACAGTTAAAAACATCATTAAACAACTGTTAAAAGCTAACACACTGTACAAGCTGATCAGATACAACACAGTCCTTCAGTATAACTGCATTTAACCTAATGCTGGCTGATCCCCAGGCAGACCACCATTATGTATGAGTAATTTGGATATCTCTTTACATAGGGATCAATACATTTAAATTTAATTTAACACAGGTAATCCACTTGAATAACAAAGCAGGCATTTTAAGCCCATTCAGAAACCCCTCTTATTTCTATCAAAGCTGGCCCAAAGAAGTCCACCAGTAAACACTTATTGAATGACCTCTTAAAAGCTGAATGAGAGTATCAGAGGAAAAGCATAATGCAACATAGATGGATTTAACACACCTTCCATCAGCATAGTGTTTCTACACATCAAGCATAACGCAAAACTCAGAGTGGAGTGCAGTTCTCCTCCATGATCATCTTTAGTAATTCAGCACGGGATAAAATCACTAATATTGCACAACTTGGAAAGAGACCCAACAAGGCCAGCAAAATAGTAAGGTCCTTCAAGAAAAATCCTGAATTACAGGTTTTAGCACTTCTAAAAACGGACACTGATTGTTAAGTAATTCCACCACTACCAACAGAAACATGCAGGAACTCAAGCTGTACCTGTCCAGCCCCATCAATCTCTCCTGTCACAGGTAATCTCCATTCAGAACTGAGAACGGGAAAAGTTAAGAGACTGTTGTATATTATTTTAAGTTACTGCTTAACAGAAATAAACATATCAGATTTATATCAGTTTTAAGTTTTACAGAACCAATATTTATAAAAGCCACTTCAAGAAATGTTGCTATCAAATACTTCCTTTTTTTTTTTTAGTATCATGGAACACTTTAGGACAACAGATCAAGCTTTATTTTAAGACCTTTTTCAGTTTAACAACTTAAATGAATATACAAAGGCTACATAAAAGACCCTAACACAATCATATTCATAAGACTATTCTTGCCTCATTTTACATCGGAGTCTAGACTCCAGCACCTAGTGAAGACAGTCAGTGGCTCTGAAGAACTACAGGTTATTCTCAGTGTACTGTACTACTCAAGCTCTTGCACACCTTATGTCTTCATCCTATAGCAAACGGGAGTACTCTGAAAAAGGTAAAATTTAGTTGGCAAAGGTGTCTCAAAACTAGTCCTTCACAATAATCTCTCACACGTCATACTTACACAGGATAATGGCCAAAGTTTGAACTAACACTAAATGTCTAGTTTTTCAGAACTGACTGGTTACTAAAAAGACACAAACTTGATAAAGTGTTGACTTGCCAAGTCCTAGGCTTATTTAAACTGGACACTGCAAAGCAAAATATTTCAAAGCAACAGTCGGTCTGGAAAATCCTGTCCAAATCATCAAAATGGACAACTCTTGCTTCTATTAACTGGTACGGAGACTCACAAATATTTCACCACTGTGGAATACAGGTATCTATGCATGACTCTGTTCGCATAAAAATTGCAAAATCTAGCCCTGAATACATTCTACGCTAGTAATCAGGGAGTGGGGCAACCCAAAACAATCACCAACTCTCTACTAAAGAGACAATTTGAACTCCTACAGCATCTCCACGTCACCATGAAACTACCATCCTAACCACAGCAACAGATTTAAACATTTGAGGATACATTTTACTGTCTGCAGGCAGCATAAAACATGCAAATGCTGCAGAAATGTTTATTTTAAGCAAACAGGAAACAGCCTTTCAAACCGGACAACTACAAGTTCAGAAGAAAACAGCTAGCAAGGAAAACAAAACCACATCAGTTTATTCAAAGGAGAAACAGCGTTCCATAACGGAGTTGCTATTTACCAAGAGTCTAACAGAGACCTGAAGCACTTTCTTCTCTAATTACATTAATCCACCTCCTAAGCAACTGTGCCACCAACAGACTCCCAGCTGAGCTACTGAAGTCAATGCCATGACTTCCACCAACTTCAAACCAGAGCTTGAATCAGCCTCTGCAACCACTGAGAAAACCTCCGTAAATAAGAGTGAATTGTTCAAGAAGGAGGAGGAAGTTAGTACACAAGAATGTGTACACTAACAACAAAATACAAACATTCACTAACAAGCAAAACAAATAGCACCTTGCTCTTTGACTACCAAAGGCTTCAAGGCACTGAAGAGGTTTGTTTAGGTGGCAGATTTCAGATCAAAGCCTGGCTAGGTCTGGTAACTAAACTGGAAAGAGAACCCAGAAGTTGAATCCAGGACAGTATGAAGTTCAAGGGCTTCCTTTCACTTACCCCTTCCAAGTGACACACAAGCCACAAACAGAAAGCATCCAGAGCATAGTGCATGACTGTTGAACACACGTTACAAAATTACAGTGACACTTCAAAAGCACCCAAATGCTCCATCACTCATTGAGATGTCCATATTGTTGAAATATGGAGTCCTTGAAGAATCATTTGACCTGGGAGACCCTTATTTTCCTCTGCAACTATGTTAATTCATGGGTCCTTGATATGAGAATTATTACAAATTTACATCCGTGCAACTAGAAAGTGAAAATCCCCTGAAGGATTTAAACTACAGAGTGAAATATCCTATCGATAACATTCTGGCAGCACGAGATCATTGTTCAGTCTGACAGACTGGTGATGGTACTAAAGTGGACAAAGACCAAATCACCTTAAATAGCTGTGTCAAACTTGCCTGAACTCTACTAAAGCACTTTTTACTTATATGCTTTGCAGTACAAAGGCAAACAAACCCTATAACCTAGCTTTCACATAAAACAACTTTGGGGCGAATTTTACTGGGTGGAATGTGTGCATAAACCTGTGGATCCCACAGAAACTACAGAACCGAAGTCCCAGGCTAGGTGAACCTACCCAAAATGCCAAGAAAACCTTGTTCTTTCTCTGTGTCAGCTATCTCTCAAAATGAGCGCTCATTATGAGATTCACTTCTAGAAAATTCCTGTGCTCTGACAGCATGATAAATACACTTAGGTTTATCCAGTTTTTAAACTGGTTGTGCTCCCAGAGGTCACAGAGCTTTACAGCTGACCTCTAACTTTCTGTTCTTCCCTATACAAAAACTTGTCCTGCAATTTAAAACCTGAACTCTCCTTCTATCCTTTTCATGAGGCATTTCACCGAAGACCTAAGCAAGCACCCCAAAACTCACACTGCAGCTTCACACGAGGGGGGCAGGCAACGGCCAGTGCTGTTTGCTTTTCATAGATATCCAGGGGTGAGAAAAATCAACTTCAAAAGAAACCAAACAGAAAGATACCATATTTTATAACCAAGGCTTGAGGGTGAGGAGGGAAAATCTGTTTACACTGTCTGGAAAATGAGCAGATTTGAGACCATCTTTTTCTAATAAACAGTCATTAATCACTTGCAGTCACTTAGCACAGGACGTCATGCAGTGGCAGCCTAGCTAGTGTAAATGTTTAATACTGAATTAGATTAGAAAGGCTCAGGAAAGTGTCATCGTAGCTAGAGTGCTACCTGCTAACGGAAGCTTTCCTTTGGTTTCAATGTTATGAGGGCCTGACCTGGGCTTTTGGGAACAAGATGACGTAATCTTGCATGAAGCCGCGGACACAGCAAACGTCGCAGTGCTAACTACAGAAAGCCAGACAGCCATGAGCTTATTACACCATTTTATCACTGTACTGCCATAAAATACTATCTCCTACTTTGATCACATCTCCATTATTAGAAACATGAACACAGGGATGATGATCAGCCTGTAAGGCAGACTGCGCAGGAATCTCCAGCTCCCTCCTATGGGGAGCCGCACAGCACATGGGTGCTGCTGTGTACTGGCACGACATGCCAGAAATACAGACACAAACATCCTCATCTGTGTGCACAGAGCTAAAAGAGCAGGATTCAGATAAGTTTACAAGAATATTTCATAATCCTCCTCCCGCCACCCCCTACTCAGTTAGCAGCTCAGTCAGAGCCAACTACAGTTATAATTATCACCATAATTATTATTTTAATAAGAACCAACAACTTATCAAAATATTGCGCTGAAGACATGCACATCTTTTCTTGTAAGACTGCCAAAATCTAGTTCATTGCTGAGGTACCACTTCATGTACGCCGCTAGCAGACAGCACCTCCAAGTTTCTATTTATGCAACTGAGTGACTAAACTCAATTCAAGTGAATGCCAAAATGTAAGCAATTTGAAGCACAGTGGCTGTGCAAAGTATTATTATTCTCCCAGTGTATACACACTAACAGCTTTGTTTACTACATGTACTCCCTTCTGCTTGTTTGCTTGGGTTTTGCATACTGTAGGCCAAGTTGCTAAACTTAGATGCCTTAAGGTAGCCACCTGAATCCATGTTTACATATAACACCTGTGTCAGGCATCCATAACAAGTTTTAAGTGCATAAGCAAGCCTGTAGGCATCTAAGCCAATATAATGCCTAAATTTATCTCCAGCTACCCAAATGTGGACCCCTGCAGGCAACAAGTTGCTATTTTTCAAGAGAGTATTTTTTTTGGTACCAGGTAATATTAACTTGGTAACACATTCTTCTTTCTTCACGTGTTTGCTCAAGATGACCCCGCTCCAGACCTCTGGTAACACTCCATTTCTACACAGAAGTCCAATTTAAATTTTCATAAGCAGCAGGTGGCCATTTAGCTAGTTACAGCTCCAGGTACACTGCCAGATTGAGGAAAAAGTTCCTCAGTTAAAAAGATAACTAATGACCCTGGCAGCTGTTGGGCTCTTCATCAAGGGTGGTTAGTTGTCATCCCAGTAAGTTTACAGATAGAACACCTGACACAAGGACTCTACTTGCCTCTGTGACGTGTGGTTGCTCATTTCTGAAGAAGCAAAAGTTAGCCATGGAAATGTCATTTTTCAGGTTTGTCTGTTCATCTCCCAAGTGAGGGTCAACGGGCTGGATATAATTTCAGGGAACTCGCTTCACTTCAGTCAATACAGCCATGACCTCCATTGCTTTTTCTTTCAAAGAAGATGTTTTAACTGAACCATGTGTCCTCCTGAATCAAAGAGTGCAATTATAAAGAACAAAGCTGACTACAAACAGGCTGAGTTTTAAGAACAAAACGAAAGACCTCTCAGAAATTCAGACAGCATGAAATCCAAAACTCACCATTAAGAAAAGTCAGCAAATAGCATCAACCCTAAGAAAAATACTCAACTCCACCAACGTAACTGAACCAAAAAGTACATCTGAAGGGCAAGCAAAGGCTGCAGTATGAGGTAAAAATCAGTGCCCATGACTCATTCAACAAAATCCAAGTTAAACTAAGATTTGCAGTGTTGTTCAGCTTTGTAGAATTGTCTTAAATAAGCATCCCACTTACTCTCTAATAATATAACAGACTAGCAGTAACTTAAAAACAAAATATATGTGGGAAGCACTCAAGATCTGACCTCAGAGCCAAGCACACCCTAGTGTGCAACCTTTTTTAGCTAACTTTTTTTAATAAACTGATATTCATTTATTGTGAAGTTTAATTTCATTACCACAAAAAAAAAAAAAGATGACAGTTATAGACATGCTATAAATAGTTCATCCCTTGGAGGAATCCTCTAATCATCTCTAAAAATAAGAAGTCATATGATTTAAGTGTCCTGCATTGACCCTTTTCGTACTTCACATAAAAGGATGAACTCTCCAAGGTTACACCATATATAAGTTTAGGCAACATTACATGTTGCTTAATTTTTATCTCCACACAACTAGAAAGCCTGGTCTCTTCACTTCTAGCTCACACACAAACTCAGTAAAGCATTCAGTCCTGTATCTGATGTAAACCTGGGGAGTAACTCCATAGGAGGCATGAGTCCACAGGCATCGAGACCATTTTCTGCTTCCAAGTGAAGCCTGGAAATCTCCTTCACCTGCCTGAAAACAGCAAGGCAGCCAATTTATAATACTAGCCTGTTGTTGATTTCTTTCTTGACCCATCTGTGCTAATCAATCCCTTGACTCATCCTATCCTTAGGCTGTACATTACCAATCACAGAGGAACTGTGAATGGTGAGTAGAAATCACTGAAGAAGAGTTTGTGGAAGTGCTGTGCTGAACAGGTCCCTGACGGTAACACTGCAAAAGTCACACTCATGACTCTTATTAAGCTCTAGCAGCTATACTTGCTATTCAGCCTGTAAGCTCTTCAAGGCAGGGACCTTTCCTCACATGTGTCTGTAAAGCTTCTAGTGCCCAGATGGTGCCATACAAATGAATAATAATTATATTTCCATGTAGACCATTATTGTGCATAATGTAATTTACTTTCACTGATCGAAGAGGAAATCATTTTCTCATTTTGAAATGAAAAGAGAGAGTAAAAACAATGATTACTTCTTTGATGCTATTATTATAACAATAATTACATTTGTGGGTCCAAAATCCTCAGCTGGTCTGTACTGACTTTAATGGAGCTATGCCAATGCATGGCAGCTGACAAGCTGGTCCCAGTCTTTGCTGAGGATCTCAAACTATTACACAGGACTGATTACTTCAAACCCACACCACTTCCATGAAAGATCATAAGTCAAAAGTAAGCACACTTTACAGACTGGGGAAGAAAACACCAGACCTGGTGCATGAAGGAACGGATTCCTGCAATGGCACAACAGGTATCCGAGCATCACTCCCATGGCCCTCCACTCTCAGCAGCACAGAGGAGCAGTCTTTTGCAGAGATTTAGATCTCAAGCAAGATGAATTGCCTTCCAGAGTCACTCATATCTCTCTCTGTTCATTAGAAGGCCTTAGACTGCCTGAAGCTAGCACCCCAGTGTTTGTGAGATTCATCCCGGGCTTAAGTGCTCAAAAGGGGACAGCCGTAACCACCAGCATCAAATGTGAAAGGGACAAATAAAGTTGGAACCTGACCAGCCTCGGCTCCTCTGGAGGAAAAACCCCAAAACACAATTACCAGACCAAAAAGGAATAAATCTGGACAGGTCATAACCAAAAACCCCAAAACTACATGTTGCTTTTAGCTATGTGGCTCTAAACGCTTTGCTACAGATGTCAAGAGGTTACTTATGGGAGAAAACCAGGACTAGGACTTTCCCTGCTTCCACAGAGCACTCTCCTGTTCAACACATACATACATACTCTGCGGCACAGCATCAAAGGCCTACTGTAACTTAAAAAGAATGAAGAGAGACTGGGGTTCCCAAGTCTAAAAATCAGAGTCAAACATGTGGAAGTGCTAATCCTCATAAACTGCACTAATACACGCAGTTACACATGCCAGCCGGCGAGTATCTGCGTAGTGATGCTCCTGCATCTGTCCAAATCAGATACCCCATTGGCCTAAATTAGAAGAAAAAATACAGGACATTGTATCCCATTTAAAGAGTCACTGGAAAAGCTCCAGTGAAGTGCCAGATCTAATTTTAACACTGTAGAGAAAAATCAGGAAGTATTTGATTAAAATTAATCCTTGAGGTTATATAATTTGACTGTTCCTACAAATTAAGTTCACTTCATGCTTTCATTGTACTCCTTTCCCTTCATCAAGCACTAATAAGATGCTGTATCACATATCATGGACTTTGAATACTGAAGGGAAAAAATATTTTGAAAAATATTTCTCAATACAGCTGAGACACGTGGTAGGTAATGAGGGCCTTTTACACCAAAAAGTACCCGTTTTGCAATAGCTGACAAGCAAATGGGACTTGTATGTCTCCTGTACAACAGCTGGTCTTCTCTTGCTAAAAAATGAAAATGCCTCTATTTCGAAGGGAACATCTGCAAAATCCCAACATACATTAAAGAATAAAAAAACAACACAACAAAAATACACTAGTGGCCTGAAAAAGATTTCTGATGGCATAACCAATTAACACAGATTCATTTCATATAATACCTTCCCACATTCCCACAGAAAAGATGCTTAACGAGGTAACTGCTGCAGGAGTCCATCTATCTAATCTGGTTCTAATACTCTTCTTAAATAATGCATACATTAGTTCTCTGTTACTGAAAAGATTTGTTTGTTTTATTAACATGTGCCTTGTTAAGTGCTAAGACTTCGTAAAAATTGTTATGCAGCTTCTAGCTGCAGATGTATTGTCTCCCCCCTTTCCCATTACAAAATGATTAGTTGTCTCCATTCTCCTTTTCAATTGTTATTAAAGCTGTACTGCAGTGTGATTAAGCTCCTGTTAACAAGCAAAACTGTACTTAACAGTCAAGTCAGTACTATGGACCCATTCTGTAAGAAATATATCATTTTTGGCCACATAATAGCTCGATGCCATTAATTTTATTCACGACCTAAGGTACCTTAACTAAGCTGTTTCACTGAGACCAGCAGGCATACTAAAACAAGTGAGGACCCCGCTTCCAGAGCTTGATTCACACTGGAGTGAAGCTTAACATGTAAACAATTAGCTCACATCAAGTTCCCTTGCACCTTTCAGGTCTGGAATTTTTTCTGAGAACCTTTTTTCCCCCCACTCATTTCTTGTGTTCAGACTGAAATTACTGAGGCCACATGGCTACATCAACAAGCTGCTTGGAGGGGAAGATGTTTAAATAGGTACCATCTGGTTTTGTTAAAATATATGCAACCTAAGCATTCACCAATTTAAGCAAAAAGGATAAATGAGGAGTGAAATAATTCTTTTTTTTATTGAAGTCTCTTTTGTTTTCTGGAACTTAACAAATTATGTTATGCTTACAAGCAACTTTGTAGAGGGAATCCCAGCAACTACAGTGAGTCCTCCAGCAGGCAGCCAGTTCCTTGTCTAAGGCAGGAACTCCTCTGTCCTTTGATGCCCACCTTGCTACCACCCCAGTGCAAAGCTATGCTGTAATGCAGGGGCTATACTGAAACCTGTGCGCCATGCAGAAACTCACTTGTTAAGTACCTCCCACATGGATAACGCACTCATGCTCAGCAGAGGGTAGGTCCGGGCTGTGTGTTTGTTTCTGGCAAAACAGGTCTGGGAATCCACCTGCAGACTCTAAACATTATCGGGGCAAATATTCTTACAAAAGAAAATGCTCTTGTTGCTCGACCTGAAAAAACACCAAGCTTCTGCTTGATATGCAAGGTGAATTCTGCACCGTCCTTACTTTGGGGACGCATTTGGAAAAGGTGGGGGGAAATATTTGATGGATGGACTTCAGAGGAAGTGGAGTAAAACTTCCTGGGTTTCCTTTCCCGCATGATTCTCCTAGTTTTCTCCAGAATTACGGAGTTGTTCCTACTTTGCATTCAGTTACAACAACCGATCACAGTTTTTATAGCTTGGTGCTGAGCAGAGTAGCAGCTGTATGCCTTTCCTAGTTTCAGCAACCAACAGGTATTGCAGAGTTTAGGCACACATTTATAGTAACTTCTGGCTTCTTGCATCTTCAACCTGGTGGAGCTCAGCGTGCATCACGTAACTGAGCCAGAAGGAACAAGCAAGAAGAAATATAACCTGCTTGAGCACATTCAGCTGACCAACCCGTGGAGCAGCAGGGGACCCAGCCTCACTCTCCACATTCCCAGAAGAAATACCACATTTCCCACTGCAGAAATGAAAATAAGGAGGAGAGTCACCAGTGATCCTCAGGACTGTCCTCCCTAGCTTAACTTTTGCTTGAAGTTAAAACATGTAATCCTCACTGTCCCCAAACACACACCACTTTTTTTTCATTTTAAAGTTCTTAACATTTCAAGCTATCAATAGTTCTGTTTGGTTCCTTTGACAGCTTCATGCTGAAAGAAACATGCCATGTCTTTAAAATGAATACACAAAATTTCAGACTAAAGAAACGCTTTGATCCCACACCAGCAGGCAAAAGCTATATTTCACTCAGCTGACAGAGCAACAATGCACTGGCATTTTTGCTTTATGGTAAAACAGGCAGTAATGAAAACCCAACGGTGCCACGGGGCACAAAGGAGCATTTACGCACCCACAGCCGCTGCCTCCAGTGCCTAATGCCAAGGCAGAGACCGCAGCTGGGTAACGTGAGCACATCACTGCGACGCACAACTGCCTCTCAGTGCAACGCGGGGCATGAGCTAAGACCACAGCAGATGCTCTGCTGTCACATCCCTCTCATCACCAGCAGCCCTGAAGCGGGGATTTGCATTCCTTCTTCTTCCCTTTGGGCTCCCAACACACAAGCCCCTTCCACCGCCACTAGCAGGCTGCGTTAAAAAAGCCTGAGACCAAGGAGCATCCCCGTAGTATTTTCGCAAAAAGCTGCTGCATACTTTTCAAAGATAAAGACCTTTAGATAAAAATCAACCCATTCTCAGAAGGTAACTGAATTCTTGCTCGATCTCAACGCTTGAGTTTTGCTGAATGAATAAAGCTTGTGTGAAGGGTGCTGAACAGCTGCAGAAATCATACACATTGCAAGCACCCACTAAAGTCACCGCTACCATTCATGCTTCTTTAAAGATATCTATAACCTGGTTTAATTAAATGTGGAACAACTGCAGGAAACTGCTTATGAGTAATGAAAGCTCCAGATGTAGCTGGCCAGGAGATCTAGCACAGTAAATGTTTTCAGTTGCAAAATAGCTCAATTCAAAATTGTTTCTTCCTGCCAAGTTGGCAATTCACATTCAATTATGCACAGGTACAGTGGCAACATTTCTTACTACAGTACAATGTAATTTCATTTTCCAAATGAAATTGCTTATTACACATATCTGACAGCATTTAATAAAAGTCTAAATACCTCTTAAACACCTGGTTCAAAGGACTGCATTTCTTTTCCCACAGACACAAGTTACCAAATCCTCAACACTACTTATGTCCAGCTCAGTAAAGCAAAATACATACCACCATTTTAGTCTTGTATATGGGTCACAGACAAAGAAAAAAAAGGTTAAATAAAAACACTGTAACTTCAGATAGCAACTTTCAGACACAGGTTTGAGAAGCGCTGTCTTCTGCAAATTGTTCAAAATCTGGTTTGTGTAACTTTATTTAGTATAAAGGCTCTTGCAAAGGCAGTTATCAGGGCATCCGTGTGTTACAGACTCTCTTCAGAGTGAAAAAGAACAATCGGGTACTACATCACAGATAAACATCTAGCAGCCTTTTGAGAAAATACTCCCCCAAAGATGTATTAAACACACCTCTCCATTAACAGACCAAAGACACATCAAAATTCATACTATTTTTTGGTTAAAATCCAAGACTGAGAAATCTTTGAAAAATCCTTGCAGGATCTCTCAGATGCACTTAACCCAAAGTCATTTGGATATAATGGGACTACTGTATTTACACCAGACCCCTTCCCCAACTGATGCAAAACAATTTAACATACACAAACTATGGGAAACTTGGACTGAGAAGATTAATAACTTTGCTCGAGTATTACATCAGTTGTATTCTAATGTGGAAACAAAGCAACATAAAAAAAATTTCTTTCACAACGATTCTGTAATGTGTAATTCCACTAAACAGTGATTTTCCTCATTAATTCAGTCTGAAATGAAAAGTGGGCCTGCCTCTGACAAAGGCAACATAGGTAGGGTTAGATAAATCAATATTTGCATGTTGGGACCACCGGGGAACTTCACTTACCAGTTTAAGCAAGCTGTCAGGCTGTTAAGACAGAAATCTGCACAAATCCAATTTCCCTATCACTTTTCCACCAAGCACACGTCGTAACCTGGCGGACGCTTAAGCATGGGGTTTTGCATTCTGATGAAGTAATTTCAAAGATGGTGGCCACTTCTCAGTGTGTAGGTTAAGCAAAGCCACAAGTGCCATAAAGTATTTCCAAGTCACCTCTTGACCAAGCACACTGTCACTTGTCTTGAGTATTGTGGGGTTTTTAAATACCAATGTCAGTCATTGTGGGACAGTCCAGTGTGATCCATACTAGTCATGTAGATAACAAGCAGAAAGTAAGTAGACTCAATGTGTGTTTCTATGTGTTTTCTATTCGGAACACCAGCACTCCATCTTTAGGTCTTTGATCAAATCTGTATGCACAAAGGCATGATTCATTACTGCCAGCATCAAAATAACCATATTCTACATCCGTGTGTCACCGACAGGGAAACTATTAGCTCTCAGCCCCAAACTCGACGTTTGTTCCAATGTACCAGGCGCAAACCGCACATCGTGCCAGGATGTTCGTAGGACATCTGCTAACAGTACTCGTTCCGACACTGTCCTGGAGCCCACAGAAGAGGATTATTTCCTAGAAAGCCTGATGAGCTGAGGAACGGGACTGAAGCCCTGGGCACAGCCTGCTGCCTCCCAGCCCCTGCCTGCCTAGGTACCAGCACCCTCCAACCTTCAATACCCATACTGGAGAGACCAAGAAGGAAAAAAGCTAGAGAAGAATTAAAGACCAAAGAATAAAAGTCTAGACAGACAGGAAAAAAGGCAGAGGGCAAACTACTGGCGGGAAAATAGTGGAGCCTTAATAGCTACATTTATGAACACAGCAAGTACCAAGATAAGATTACGCGTAGAGACAAGAATTGAACTCAGTAAGCAAGAATTTGAATTTTCACATCTAGAAAGCAGAGTAGGATCTGCAAACAGTGGACAGGTATGTACTACCTTTCAGAAAAGTTGTCCCAAATGTGAGTGACAGAGCCCTTGTGTGCTCGGGGCACCATTCTCTGCAATCTTTCTATGGACAAAACACCCACAAGTCATTTATGCAGATAAGTCATCTCTGAGCCCCAAGCTCTTGCTTTCTCTCTCAAGATATAAACCGAAATACAGAAACAGACAAAAATATGCATGCATACTTGAAGAGGCAACATTTATTTAACATAAGCTTACTGCTAGAAGAATTAAATGAAAACCAAAGAAAGCTCCTCTTGAGCTGAAGAATACTATGCAGCAGTTGTACATACCAACGCGTGTTTCTGGGGTTTACGTTAACTGACCAAGAACATTGTTAATTTGCCTTTTCATGTGCCTATTAGAAAATTCAGAAACGCAACTAGCAATAGGGCCAGCTTTCTAACTCCTTGCGGACGCAAGCCTGAGTCAGTTAAATGAAAACTTGGGAGTTTGCAAAAGAAAATGATAAGAGAGAGGGCGAGAGGGCAGTTTCAGTATCCTTGAGTTTTTAGTGGTTAATAAAATGACTGAATTAGATTTCGTTGCCTGTCACCTACCGGGCTCGATAGAGCTGTGCAATAAAGAATAGCGCCTGTGCGGTTTCCAGGTGGAAGAAATAAAGTAGCAGTAAAATAAACCCCTGGGAAGGTACCGGGCAGGCGGCTCCCCAGCGAAGCTGGGGCATGCCGAAGCGCCCGCAGCGGCGGCGGGCAGTGCCGAAGGGGCACCGGGGAGGGGAGAGGAGCGGATCCCGCCGATGCATCTCCCGGCGTCGCAGCCGCGAACCGCGGGCGCTGCCGCCGCACGGCCCCTCCACCCGCTGCCCGAGCCGGGGGCGCCGGCAGCCCACGCGGCGGGACCGGACCCGCGCGGCGGCACCTGCGCGGCGGCGGGAAGCGCCCACGCCGGACACACACACACACACCCCCCACACAC
>VZSF01008712.1:237413-262045 GCA_013398295.1 Chionis minor
GCGCCCGTCGCCTCACGCGCGGTTGCTGCCTTTTCCCGCTCGTGACTGGGAGATCTGTGAAGGTGAATTGGTCCTTTCACTATTAACATTTTATTTTTTAACCGACTTGGAGCCAATTCGCGCCGAGCAGCGGCTGTTTCCAAAATTTATTATTTTTTTTTTCCCCTCATGGATTGCTCACATTAAAAATGGCCGCAACAACAATGATAAAAAAAAAAAGGCGGCGTGGCGTGGCTCGGCCACCTTAATGAAAGAAAATGTTGATAAATTAACGAGACTTCCGCAGCTTATCAACAGCTCCGCGCTTACGCCTTGATTTCTCTGGCACGTAGGTGTTGGACACTCTTTTTAAAAGGCTGTGTACTCCTGAGGCTGCTCAAAGTAGGCCCGAGGGTGTGGAGTAGCAGTTTTTCAGGTGGAAAAAACACAAAAGTGGCAGGAAAATAAACCCGCGGGGCCTTCAGTCTGCGCTGGGCCCCGCCAGCGGCCACGCAGTTTGAGTGTTTGCAGCCTGGGTACCCCTCGAGAGACGCCGTCGTTTCCCCGCATCGGGCAAATGGCCGCCCCCGCATACAACTCTCCCACAAATGCATGCAAACCACTTAGTTACGGTTTGAGAAACCCACAATTTACTGTTGTTTAGACAATTATTCTGTCACCCAATGGACCCCTCCACACACAGGAAGGGGAGTTGGGAAGAAAACAAGGAACTTGGGGGTTGAAATGTAAACAGATTTAAAAGAATAAGACTAGATAATTAGCATTAATAACACTAAAGAACCAGTATTGATCCTGATACCAACATAAAATATACAAGGATTATATTCGGCCAATGCTATCTGTGGGAAGCTGCTCCCAGCAGTGGGCAGCAAATGTCGGACAGTGACAGTGCTACGGCTTTGGGAGGAAGGGAAGGGCTCAGGGCTCCAACACTGGGGCAAGAAGTTCTCTGGATCGCTGCCATCAAGGTAAAGCGAGCTTTGCTGCAAACTTTCTGATTTATATATTGCATGTGCCGTTCATGGTATGAAATAATCCTGTTGGCAGCTTGGGTCAAGTGCCCAGGTCTATCTCCTCTTCATCCCTGCACCTGGCGAGCTCAAAAAACAGTGAGACCTTGAAACCCACACACCATAGCTGGCTGTGAAGTAAATATTTTCACAAATTCAGACACTAGAGTCTTCTAAAAGTGCAGTTTTCCCAAGCATTAGAAGATAAATTAGCCCTGTGTCGCCCCAACCAGTACACAATTTCAGGGGCAAAAATGGTCAAAATCCTCGAAGACTGAGTTTTGGTTTTGGGTTTGTTTTTTTTTTTAAGCAAAAGGGTTGCTGGCAGCATTTGGCCTCAGCACTGTGAGGAGAGTGAGGTGCAACACCTCCACAGCCCTGTGAGGTTTGAAAGTACCAGGCACAGGCGCAAG
The DNA here is from genome assembly GCA_013398295.1 of Chionis minor. Classification (NCBI taxonomy): domain Eukaryota; kingdom Metazoa; phylum Chordata; class Aves; order Charadriiformes; family Chionidae; genus Chionis; species Chionis minor. The sequence goes on from VZSF01008712.1 coordinate 238,837, forward strand.
GTGACTGTAATTAAATGCCCAGCGTCTAAAAAAGTGTACGTAATGGATGGCTTCAGATGCCTTTTTCTCCCATACTGGTATTGGCTTTCTAATCTGAAAGATCTCATTATCTGATGATAGTAGTGCAGTAGGGAGTTTTTTTAATCTGATGGCACAGTGCCTCTTTTTGTAAGCCTAATTCCACTTTACAAATCAAATCCAAAGGTGAAAAATTTTATGTTCTGATAAGGACAGTTGCTTTTTCTAAATGACAGCCAAGTAGGATTTGCACAGACCAGCAGGATTTTGTTTGCATTGGAAGTGCTTTAGATTCTGATCTGAAGAATAATGAAACAAGTAGTAAGATTCAGAGGCATCCTTTATTAAGGGAATATTCCTCATGATCCAGTGAGGCTACAAATAAAATTTCACAGGATGTATCTTTTGTTGCAGTGTTACAGAAGCTGATAAAAGTACACAGCAGGTTAGCGGTAAGAAGCATTATGCAAGTATTTAGCTTTACAGAGTTGCGCATGATTGGACAAATAGGCTTTCTAATATTAAAATACATCTTTATTAATCATCTTGTGATCTGATGGAAGAATCAGGCTTAGGAATAAATAATCTGTTGCTCCTAACACTTCAGTTTTGAGTCTCCAGGGGGAAATTATATCCTGAAGAAAAACAAGCAAGGTGGCATTCCATATATGGCAGTTCCTGGGCTCTTCAGTCCTGTACTGTCCTCTGACACTGTTGGATACTCACTTCACAGCAACTCCATCCTGGTGTAGACCATCGACTCAATGCAGTTACTCCTCATCTGTAGAGCAGCGAGATCTGAATCAGGCCAAAATACACATGCGCAGTTTCAAACAGGGTCGCAGTCAGCACATGACTGACTTCAAGGTGTCTCTAAACAGAGAGGTTAAAGCACATCATTAGTAACTTCCAGGAAAGTCAGCGCAGAAGGGCTTCTTTCTGTGTGAAGGCTGAGCATCGTCTAGCTGACCTTCAGTTCATGCAATGGGACAGCGTCCATTTCGGCCATCTGTGGTGACGACAAACTGCTCTTTATGGGCAGAGAGCCCGTGATAACAAATTTTGACAGTCCCAGACTTCCGCACCAGTTGCACATACATCGGATTTGCTGGTCACACAGTACAGTGAAGTGAGCTGATTAAGCAAAAAAAAAAAAAATCCCCCCAAAAATATTCAAAATGTTCTTGAATATTCTGACAGTCTGCACAGCTCAGGAAGTTGACAGATAATTTTTATTCCAAACCATCAAATAACTGGGTATGATAAATACACTCAAGCAAATCTGCTGACAAATACCAGATAAAAGTGTCTTCCACTTGGAATTCAGTGTTTTTCTGTTCAAAAAGAAGTTGTGGTCTTAGCATACGGTTCCCCCATGCAGCCTTCCCTTGGCTTTTAGAAGGCAGGAGGTGCTCAAGGAGCCAGAAGAACCAGACTTCGAACAGGCCAAATCACTAACGGCTCTGAAGAGCCACAGACCTCAGGGCCTGATTCTGATCCTGTGTACCTCTGTGAAATGGGAGACACATTCAAACAGATGCCCTAAACCAGGTAAAAGCCCTAAAAGCAGCATTCAAGCCATGCAACGTTTTAGCACAGGGCAACATGTTTCTCTATAAAAGGCACACAGCAGTAATTATGACCAAATTGTGATCCATGTTTCTTAAAATTTTTATGACCTATTGGAAAATTTCCTCCAGATTTTCAGGGGCAGTTTTTATACTGGAAAATGTCTGTGGATTTTCCTAATCTCTGTATATAATTACTGTGACTGATAAAGCAGTGAGGAACAGCAGTGCATGCTCAGTCTCACGTGTGTCCTACTGAAAGCATGTCTGGAGAGAAGATTTGTATCCAAACCACAATAATTTATGGGCCATAAAGATCTGAGTCTTCAGTGTAAAGTCAGCCCTGCGTATGGGTGTGAGGGAGCCTCAGCATGAGACACTTCTGCACTGAGGGAAAAAGCAGAGCAGGGAGAGAAGCAGGCTTCCTCTGTGACAACGTCCTCCTTTCCCTGTATTTATCGAAATTATGTAAAATCTGGAAAGTACAGTAGGCATAGCTTTCATTTTCAAAACTGTGCTATGACCAATGATCACTAACTGCTCAAAACATCCTTCTCCTGTTGCTAACGGAAGTAGCCAAATAGAAGTAAAAAGGAGCATAAATTAATTATTTTTTTTCCTGTGCTGGTTCGAACTGGAAAATAAAAAGCACAAGGTTGAGCTGCTTGTGAATTTGAAGATGAAAAAAAAAAAATCACAAAAACTGAACTGTACAAATTCTAAGAACCAACTAAGATCAGAAATTACTAAAACCATAAAAAGAACTTTTCTTATTACCACATTCATGAGTAATGACAGCTCGAGTGAGCTATATTGCGTCAGAAGATATTTAATCTGGCTACACAGATGACAATTGAGAGAGTTACCACACTGAAAATTCCTGATGTTGCCCATGTTATGTGAGACTGTTAGTGTCCAGCACAAAGTATATAACAGAAAAAACAGATTTGATTCTTAATAGACGAGGTCATGGATATATTTAACTATCAAAGAGAGCAAGGATAACTAACAAGACTTGGCTAATTCACTCTAAAATCCTAACGGATAATTGGCTTAAATATTTTTTTACCTCTGCATAGGTATGTAAATTCAGCCTGAGTGTGTTTGAAAGGAGTTGGGTATTGTTATGGTTTGAGAAAACCCATAACAATTTATTGTCGCTTAGACAATTATTCTCTCACCCGATGACCCCTCCCCACCCAGGAAGGGGAATCGGGAAGAAAATAAGAAAATCCAGGGGTTGAAAGATAAACAGATTTAATAGGACAGAACTAGATAATTAACAGTACTAACACAAAGGAACCCATATTGATCCCGATACCCGAATATACAGTACAAGGATTATACTCAGCCAACTATATCAGTTGGAAGCTGTGCACTCCCAGCAGTGGACAGTGAATGTTGGACACTGCAAGCGCTACAGCTTCAGGAGGAAGGGAAGGCCTCAGGGATCCGGCACCGGGGCAAGAAGTCCTCTGGATCGCCATCATCAAGGGAGAGACACCAAAGGGGAGAGCACAAGCAAGCGGGAGAACGCAAGCAGGGGGAGAGCCCCCTCGCAGCAGACTTTCTAATTTATATTGAATGTGACGTTCATGGTATGAAACAATCCTGTTGGCCAGCTTGGGTCAAGTGCCCGAGTCTCGCTCCTCCTCATCCCTGCACCTGGCGAGCTCGAAAACACTGAGACCTTGAAACTCACACACCATGGCTGGCTATACAATAAATATCTTCACTAATTCAGACACTAGAGTCTTATACACAAATACAGCTTTTCCCAAGCATTAGGAAAGAAATTAGTCCTGTGTCGCTCATACCAGGACAGGTATGAATCTTGGCTACTTAGAATGAGATAAAACAAGAACGATACTACGTTCCAGTAAAAAATTAACTCTGATCTACTTTGATAGATTTACCTATCCTGTTACAAAAATACACTTCCTCCTCTTTACTGTGTAGACAGAGCCTAAAATTGAACCAAGTAACAAGACTTTGTACCAAGTGAAGTTGAGAGCAATGTTAATAAGCAATATCCTTTTCTCTACTTTGAAGAGCTTACGGTCCATCTGGTGAACAAACACTATGAGCTTATCTGAACTCCAACTCACAGGCTGACTCATAGGCGGTTTAGAAGCACATTCTGTAATCAGTGAAAGACTAAGTTATTTCAGAGTGAAGATTTGCATTTCTTTTAAAAGCAGTCGTGTCCCTATCACATCAAAATTTAGATTTCAGATATATATTATCAGGGTGAAGGGGGAAAAGGCATATCTGGGAATTAACTGATTTGTCTAAGGATAGCTATTCCCTGATACACTCAATTTTAAAACAAAACCTGTGAAGAATCCAGAACAATTAGCAAATTTGTGTATATTCCTATGATTTTAAAGAATCATAACACCTAGGGAATGCACCTTAAGAACAGAAAAGATTGAAAATGGGCCACGAGCATGAGCAGTGTTGTATCTGCAGTAGCAGTAGAGGTATCATCCTGCGGTTTGGGCTTCTCCCCTGAAGTGGCAAATTCTTTTTTTTTTCCTTTTCCTTCTATCGCTAGCAGGAACAACATACCACCCCGAATCATTTTAGAGAAGCATTGTGCATATGGACTCCATATACCTTTTCCCAGGGAGGCTGGCAGTCTTACTGGCCTATGCCTCAAATCTGAAAGAGCAAAACAGGGTAGGGAATTACTCTTTGAGAGGCCAATAAAAAATTCACTATTTCAGACTACAGTTCAGTGTCTGCTCTGCAACAAGTTCCAAACACATTGCTTTTTGTTTTTAAACACTGGCATACTGCTATACTTTAATGGTAGGGGAAATGTATCTTGATTTTTTTGGAACCACAGCACTGTCATAAACTCACTCTGTTCTCCAGTTCAGTCATTTTACGGTTTACATGTACATTCTGCATCACTCAGATACACTGTTCCACGAATAGTCACCGTTCCACCTCTTCTTTTCATAAACAAACAAAACCCCAAGATTCCTTGCTATGTACTTATTTTACATCTAGCTGCTCTCCAGTGGAGTTATAAAAGCCAGGTTCTCTCTATAGCATACGGTGGCAGAACTGAAGTCAATGGAGATGTGACCACTGCATGCAAGAAACACCTTTAGTCCTGGTGGTTTTGTAAAATTTGAGATTCCAGCAAGCCCTTCTTAATCCACTCTTGTTCCATTTTGCCACTTAACAGTTTGCGAATGCAAACTCTGGTATCACTGTATATGCAAAAGGCAAATTTACCACCAAATAACACCAACTTAATTCTGGTAACAGTATCTATAAACTACCAACGCAAATAATCCTTATTTTTCACTTCTGGGTCAGTATAGTCAAAGATAATAAAAGCAGGTACTTTTCTAATATTCAATTTATATAAAATATGTAACACATATGTGGAATGTATATTAATTCTTCCTTCTGAAAGATAAACTTAGTTCAGAACCTTGGCATATGCTCCACTTCCTGAAGTGAAGGAAAATGGAAGAATTAGTCCCTTTACCATCACACTACAGCATTCCTTTTTCTTTACAATCTCTTAGCATATATAACCTTTTACTACCAATGAGACAAAGTGTCACATATATGTCATGTGTATGTACTTTATATACAGCCCTCAGTGTTGTGACAGCTTTTTCTTTCAGCCAGTGGTCGAGGATAATCACGGAAGGATTACCCATCTGTTCTTGCCATGTGGCATTCTGTCTTCGGTAAAGAGATACTGCAGTTCACAGCTTCCTGCAGTTCTTTTTTCTGATGTTCTCTCATTAACTAAAAATTGTATTATTATCTTTCTGAATTACTAAGTTGGAAAGTCTGGAAGACTCATGAAGGTGACCTACTTTGGATTATCTAAGCTAGAACCAGCCCCTGACTATTGCAAATAGCACTTGGTTCTTTGGCTTCAGCTTTCATTCTGGGTTTTTTTCCTTTTTTTTTTTTCCTTTTGGTCTTCCCACTTATTGGAAAAAGACAGGTGGTAGCCAAAAAAGGAAAATCAAAGGGGAGGAGAAATAAAAAATAAAAATAGAGAGAGACTTTTTCTGGAAGAATGACACTGGAGATTGTGTTTGCATAATTAGTCAGTTTTTCAGAACACCAACAGGGATTTTTTTAGACTGCATTTATTCCAAAGACATACCAATCTGAAGTATATGTAGAGAATTCTTCTAGCAGTCACCTGCAACGTTTTCCATGTATCTAAACTTTTCTTTGAGACATCACTATTGTTTGCTGTGGAAATAATAATTAGAAAGGAAATAAGCTTTTTAAAGAAGATTCCAATACTCTCTCATTTTGCCTAACACCGAAAAAGACAGTATTTAAAAGACAAATAACTTTAATTCTTAAGATTCTGATGATAGAAGTTCATCTGTATGAAAGCTTGCTATAAAAAATACCTGATAAAATAGCACGGGTATTCTTCATAAACAGGGCAGTTTTGTGGTAGTTGATTTAATACAACTTTTTATGTCAGGGAACCTTGTTTATGATATTATGTCAAACCCGGTATTGGCAGCTTCAACAGATCACTTGCCTGCCACTGATGCGTTCGTGTCCCTTGACCACGCTGGGTAATCCCACAGAAAACAGAGTGCTGGCTGGAGCTGGTACTATATACCCATGCCTGACAGTGAAATTTTGCTGAACTTCTACATAAATTCTCCAAACCCTTGGACCGATTTGCCTGGGGTTAGCGGGAGGGGAAAAAGTGTGAACGTGCTCTTTCCCCCTGGGAGAGAGGAACAGGACAGGTAGCCTGCATTTCCTGCTCCAGCTCCTAGCAGCCAAGGTAGTAAAGAAGCATTTCAGCTTACCTCTGAAATTGGTTTGTCAGCACCACAGGCTTGTCAAGTATATTATAAACCAAAGACAATTATACAAATTTAAGCAAACAAGCTTGATAACTGTCATTAATCTTGCTGCATTCAGATAGGCACTAACAAAAGCAGTGCAAAAACCTGCTTGGCTATAATTTGCATGCTACAAGAAAAGGAGTGTTCAGACAAGGTATGCCTTAAAAGAAATACAGTTTTTGGAGGAGTAAGGGTACGTCCACATATGGCAAAGATGTCTGCATCATATGCTACAGGATTTCTCATTTTAATAGCTTTTAAAATCGTAGAACTCACGTGTTATTGAACATGAATCAGGGAAGATTTTGGTAAAGGTGATATTTCCTTTACAATCTTTGAGAATGACTGTTATTTTTAAGGGTTCAAGCACCAACTTTTATCTATGCTCCAGATCTTCCATCACAATGAAAAAACCTTCATAAATAGGACCAAAAGATGGAAGAATTCATTGAGAATCTAGCAAACATACTCCTCCAGGGAACAAGTACCCATCTTTGCAAGACAAGAAGGCAGATCCTTGAAGACCTATGGTGACTTAAAGCCAGAGGAAAATCCTCATGAGCGAACTTACAGCAGTTTTGCAGTAGCATACAGCACAAGTATCTTGAAATGATCTTCTACATCTCTATGTTTTTTGCCCTCATAATGATTTCTGCTTTGATGAACTTAAGGACTGGGAGGAAAAAGAGCTGGTAAATCAATCTGTCCGCATCAGCAGCATCATCCGAAACATACCAGCTGCCTGCAGTTTCCAGAGTCATGCTGCTGACCACGCCTAGGCAGTGGCTACCAAGTAGTGACCGCTTGCACACACATGTAATCAGTGGTTTGTTTGCTGGTTTGCATACCTGCAGCTGCGCAAATTATGTGCGCATGGAGAAAGCCGAGTTACACCACAGTACAGCACATACTGCTGTAACCACGTTTAAGGAAAAGGTGAGGTTTGGTGCCCATCATCATGGCTCCATCAGTTTTGAAAACTGATACTTATCTCGCATAAGAGCACTGTAGATGTGCTGACTCTTCAGCATGGTGCCGAAGGAGGTAGTGACTTGCTTGCTCTGTGTGGTCTCACTAAGGGAGATTATACACAAGGTACTAAGTCCTGCTGCTTCTACTTCCTTCAGGTCTGCCTGGTAAGATGGAGATACTTATGAGACTGCAGTTCTACCTTTTGGATAGTCCAGGTTTGACTGGCCAGCCATGACATCTCAGTGCTGAAATTACTGGTTCCTTCCACCCTTTCTATTAGTAAGCGTTGGGGGTATGGTACAGGTCTGACCAGTTGTTTGCTTGGAGAACGTTCTGCTCCGAAAGGCCAAAGAGGTGTTTGCCACGAAGGATAACTGTTCTGGTGGTGAAACAGTATGCAGGAGACACCCACTTTTCATGTAAGAACTCAAAAAACGGACTCCCCCATAACCCACCGTAGGCATGTAATGCATATGCTATATTGCAGAATTACTCGAATATCTAAATGTTTATATGTGCAAAATTCAGGCACGTACCTGTATAGGCATTTTTGAATAGACAAATAGATGCCATGGATAAAAAAACCTTACAGAATACAGATTAGAGGTTGGACCTTAAATTACAATAGTTTGCCCCAAGAGTTACATTAGCAGGTGTTACCTCTCTTGTAAAGGCAGAGAAGATTTAGAAAAGAAACTAAATATTATTCAGTGAAAGGGAAAATAAGTAAGTAGACCCTACAGTTATTACATTGTGCTTGTAAAACAATTCAAATATACTACTGTTGTCTCTTAGTCTTTGACACTAAATTACAACTAAAATAAATTCTTCAGGAAGTTCATATAGAACATTATTTGTATATAATGTGCAAGCCACCTTTAAGATCAAACAAAATGTTAAGTTATGGTGAATTTGAATTCTGATTAATAGTGAACCATGTAATAAATTTTTGACAACACATAAATCATCCAATTCAATACAACCTACATTCTCAGCAAAGTGCCTGTTACAATATATGGCTCTCCTTTGCCCTAGAATGGCTTCTAATATGTAGTTGCAATTCCATGTAATAGTGGGACACACCTTTCTTGATGATTAGTGAAAGTGAAGTTTTGCATTAGGTTTTTCTTTTCCCGAAGAACTATTACAATAAAATATTTACGATCTTTTATGACCTAAATGAGCACCTGGAAATTCCTGTAAATTCAAAGAATTAGATCTCAACCCAAAAAAGCACTTAATGACATGTATGATCCTGTTGAATTTGAAGACATATGCAAAGGCTTCAAATAAAGCATGTACTCATGAGCTCTGTTATGTAGAGGCCTTTACAAAATGATGCTATGCAAATCAGGTTAAAAATATTCAGAAACTAAACTTGACTTGAAATTAAATGTTACCACTGATCAACAGTGGCTCTTTTTTGGATGTTATTTGTAAAATAACTGTGCAGATTGTTTAAGTTGTTCTTTTCCTGCATATTCGGAAACATTTTTCAGGTTGCTTTTGCAACTAGTAGGTGCAAGGTGTTTTTTCCTGAAAATTCATGTGCAACATGTTCTTGTCTCTGGATGAGATTTGCCTGTGGCTGAACCAGGAAACAAAATGCCCAGCTCAAAGAAAGCTTATCCGATTTATCTGAGGAGAGATGCATTTCTCCTCCATTGCAGACCTATGACAGAAAACCTCAGAGGAGCAGAATAAGGAGGGAGAGTCAGCATCCCTGTTTCTCCTTGCTTAGCAGTGGCCTGCTAAACTTTTGCTTAGGAAATGAGCTTCTATAATTCATTTGGCTACCAGTAAACATCTTCACATTTCATAGGAGAGGTGTATTTGTATCCAAGTTCTGTGGTGACATCCAGACTGAGAGCTAGTCTAGTCCATAATCAGACCATGCAGAGAGTACTCTGGAAATGTTCTGATTTGGAGGCAGGTCCACAACATAGCCATGATCCCAAATCTGTTCCCCAGCACTATTGTTGCTCCAGGAAGTAGGATACAGCCAACTCTTAACACAGATTTCATGCATGCATGTGCAAGCCCGTTTGTTAGAATATACAGCTCTACGTTTAATTGGTAAAACTATTGCTAAAACATTGTTGCAAATACACTAATAAAGAGAGTAGATTTCAGCTGGCCGGTCGCATAGGTTGATTGCACTTCATAGCCTTTATCTCTTCACCTCACTCTGCACACAACTTCCATCATCACAATTATCTGTTTGCAATTTAGAAGGAATGCCAAAGATGAAGCTGGAGTCTGACCCCGTCTCCCTTTGGAAGGAGCCTCTTCAAGTCAGTCCCTCTAAGTCACTGGGTTAAGCACAGAGGAAAAAAAACCAAACTTTCTCATCATTTTTAGTAAATAGCTTTTCTGTAAATAAACAAAGAAATTTGTTTGACATGCTGTCAATCTGACATCTGTTTTAAGCATTAAAATATAAGTAAAAAGCCAGGGTACTATACATTTGTTAATAATGAGTTACTATTTATAAAAAATATTTAAGCGAATAAGGTAATTTGCTTGTTAGCCAGCAGAGAGGCTCTTAAGTTGCTTCTCACAGAGAGGCTCTAAGTTTCTTCTCAATCAGTTACATACAGGTAGATCTCACACTATATTACCTCTTCAACCCTAGTCCTCCTGATTTCCACAACTGTAACTGATCCTGTACAACACTGAAACTTCTCAGATGGCCACATTCTTACCTGGAAACTGAACCCACAAATTTGGTAGGTCATTTTTCGAGATGAACTACAATGAAACAGATTCTTATCTCAGACTTGGATTTACCTGAGCGTGGATGGAAAATACAAATTGGATCTGTAACATTATTTTTTTTTTTTAGCCCCACATTGTAAAGGAGGAGGCATATTATGCATTTTGTGCATTAGTCTCTCCTTTGTGTTGCACGTTTTTCACTGAGTTTTTCACTGAAAAACTACCTGGCCAAATTCTCTTACAGCCTCATGCTCTACAAAATCTGTCTTAGGTTAATCTATATTAGGAGTAATACTCAAGTTGACTCTGCGCTCATATGAAAAATGTGTTTAAAAAGCTCTAGCAGATACAATCCTTTTTGCTTTACTTTGTTCCTTGCATGTTGCTAATCTCTTCTTGCACAGTGTTTAAGCGATCCATACTGATTTTTCAAAAGCAAAGATAATAGAAGCTCTATTCACGGGTTAAACACTTAGCTGCTTTAATACAAGATGTGTAGGAGCAGCCCCTAATGACATTCAAATCTTGTTATTGCTGTGCTTCAGTGTAGGATGTACTTGGTTTTGTGGCTGCAAGAAGCAATATCAGAGATGACTGTAAATCCTGAACAGCAACTAAATCCCACAGTGTGCAGAAATGATGCCCAATTCTGCTCTTACAGCAGCGTGTATCTATGGACTTCATTGCACTTGCTCCTGACTTACACCAATGCAAGTGAGATACTGCAATCAATGGCTTGTACCAAACCTACCATTGTGTCCAACGGTAGGGGCATCAGCTCTTAACTTCATATTGGTGTAAAACTTCTAACCTTTCCTTTGCAAACGGCTGCTGCCTATTCATAGTGTCTTGGTTTGTGAGCATTCCCCTAAAACCAGTATTGTGGCAAGCTCTGAGCCTTCAGTATTTCTGGGTTGCATGTCCAACTTACGTTTCCTACGTCTTCCATGGCTTGCTAGCGCCCCCTTCACCTTCCCCCGCTCTAAACCTGCAAATTTGCTAATACTGTGAGGAAAAGCAAAGTTTTCTTCCAAAGAAAAGCAGATTCTAGCCAAACGCATATTAAAAAATTTCATTGCTCTCTGTGCTTCTGAAACCTGGTGAACCATCTTTGACGCAAGGAAAAGTTTTAATGGACAGATCCAGAGACATATCACAACAGGCTTGGTTTTACTCATTAATCCATCAAAGACGTTAAGCACGAGTATTAGAACCCTAAGCAAAACATAAAGAAGGAGTTGCTTGAAAGCCAGGCTCATATTCATAACACAAAAGATATCTAGATTACCAGATTAAGAGGTCTATTGATATTACTTCCATTTGTTTCGCACACAGAGTAAGAGATTAGAAAAAAAATTAAGACTAGATGGAGAATCACTGGTTGATTAAATAGTATTGTAAAGTTTATTGCTAAATAATGCCAAGGTATTTAAAGGTGTACAAGTGAATCCGGTGTTCAAATGCCATTGAATTTCAATGGATGATGAATGCATATAACCAATTTAAGTCTCTTTGAAGAGGATGATGTAAATTTTGCTGCATTAGCAATGGTAACATGGTCTATGAAGTGGAAAGATAGGCACCTGTTAGCCAGATAGACTAATTTTGGCATTCAAAATGGCAAAATTACCTGCTGAATGACCAGAGGCATCCTCTCAGTTTCACGTGGTACAGTACCGAGTGTTCTAGGTGTTAGAATAACCTTCAGAAAGGTTACGCCATCCAATCGACTGTAATCACTGCACTGCTTAAGCAGCCTCAAGTGCTACCTGATTTGATGATGACAAAATGAATCATTCTACCATACGAGCTCTGAAATGCAGAGGAAGCGTTCCAAAGATATAAGCGCAAGATGCAATGAATACTTGCAGATCAAATATAGGTGAAATTCATAATACTGCATTTCCATCAAATTTGACATTTTTCTTTCATGTTTCCTTTAGCATCACTAGCTTGGATTATGATATATTTATTTGGCATATGTGTCATTATAAACAAAATATTTCACTAAAAATCGAACATGATGAAACTAGACATACAGATTTTTAAATTTGGTATGAATCAGTCACTACCATCAACTCAGGAACAGGTCCTTAATCCATTTTTGCTGTGCATAGTGTAATCAAAACAACAATTTTAAGTGCTTCTTCCCATCTCTCCCCCATTTCCAATTTTCAGTGCTATGTGTTTGTTCAAATAGCAAAGTCATCTCCTGACAAACAATAGATGGGGATTCATTTGCAAACATCTACCACATCTTTAAATAATCTGGTATATTTAGGTTTTATTTTTATTACTGCATGACTGAGATGAAATCACCAAGTTTATCATAGGCTAAGAGCACGCAGAGGATAAGTTAATGTAATTCAGCTGAAGCACAGTAAGTTTCAAGATGCAAGGAAAAGTTATGCTGGACTAAACTCAGGTGTAAATTCACGTTACTATTTATAAGCCTGTAATTCCTGCAGGGATAACAGGGTCTTCTGTTTTAGTTTAAGGTGTTTAGGGAAAGGTTAACACTAAACTGAGAAAGTCGGCATGGATAGCGAGCATATGACTGAGAAAACATTCATACGCAGACAAGTCCACTCTGAAGATACAGCCAGGGGCACTTACTGCTTGCCTGGGACCAGGCTGGAGACCCACATCATCGCCCCATCCAGCTGCCTTAGTAGGAGGGATCATCAATGGCAGCCACTTATCACCACTCACTGGTGGAAATAACTCTACTGAATACATTTACAGGAACACTCCTACAGTTCTTCAAGCAAATTTCTCTGAGATAGCTCAGGCTATCCATTTAAAAACTCTTTAAACTTGCCCAGTTGGATCTGTCAGAAGCCTATTAGATGGCACTCTCACAAACTGCTCTCCTTCAGAGCAGTAGTAAAGAGCATTTGAGGATGGTGACCTCGTCCTCTGACACAGCTGGATTGGGAAGGAACTGGAAAGGAGTGAAAAGAGCAACTCCTCCCTGGGTTTCTAAATAATTGTGCAAAAGGGCTAAAAAACGCACTTAGTCTTACTATAGAGAAATGAAAACTGGTACCCTGAACAAGCAGGAACTCTTCTAGCTCTGCTGCTGTTAGTCTCACATTGCCATTTGGTTCCTCTTTTGGATTAATCTGTGAAATAATGTCATTGGCCAAGCACAGTAACTGACACCCAACAACAAAAGCACAAGTATCATGGGAACTATCAAAAACCTTTGGAGGAAAAAGCCCTGTACTCCTTATGAAGACTCAGGAAATATACCCATCTACCCATCGTATTAGCGTTTTAGGGGAGGCTTTGAGGTTGGCTTTCTTTACTGGTAAGACAAGCTATTGTCTATTGTTTACACCACTATAACTGCATGTCAGAATTATAGCTTAGTTATAGTCAGGTAACTTTAGCAGTGGCACACATTTAAACTGACATGCAATGTCACAAAAGTACCATAAATAATTAGAAAAGAGAATCACATAATATATTTGCACTTAGTACATATACTGAAAACATCACAAGTTGACAAAATAGCTTTGAACATCTCAAAATGGCTTTTCTTCTTTTTTATAGATGAACAGTTCAGCTGATTGAATTTCGAGATACCGCTGAAGATAGGAGAAAAGCGAGAAGTCAAAAAAGAAAGGTGGTAGCACTAAGGCAACGCAAGGCAATAGAGACACACGCAGATGATGAAGCAATACGCTTAGGTAGGCTGCTCCAGCTACCAAAGGCATATGCAGACAGTGGTGAAGCCAAGCCCTTAGGCTGGTGTAGACCCTACCAATGACTTGCATCTATCTCTGTGGTCAAGAGACATACCCATTGCTTTATCATAAAAGGGGGGGGAAGAAAACATTCATTTGCTAAATAACATTAGATACTGGCAAGAAAAGTAATAATTAAGGTAAATCTCAAGATGAGTCTCTTGCTCACTGTGTACAGCTCCTCCACTCTCTGAACAGAGTATTACCTGTGCCCACATTCCAGTGAGCTGTCTCTGAAGTCCAATTCATCTCTGTTTTTCTCTCTCTTCTCCACCGTCACCAGATCTGGGCAAAAGATCAGGTTTTAATCCTTTCTGCTGCCACCAACAAAATAGCCACAATAAGTCAGTCCCTGCATCTGGGAAGTAATGTGCTAAAAGCATATAAACCAGAGCAAATTACCTCCCAACTGAAGCAATGAGGCACCCAAGAGGGCAGAACAATAAGAACTTTATCCCTGGCCTGTTCCTGAGCTGATGTAGATTTATACTGTCTCTCGCTAAAAGCCAATGAGCAAACTGTATCTAAGTCCTTAACACAGTGTGGAGTAGCGCTGGAGATGGTGAACGCTGTGACACAGCCTATCTGACTGCATGTCCTGCGATGTAAAAAGAAAAGATAAATGAAAATATATATTATACATCTTGTAAAAAATATTAGTAAATATGCTAATGGCCTTCAAATATATGTAAGACTGTTGCAGAGAGAAAGGCAATAAATTGTTCCCTGAGTCCAAATGAAGACAGGACAAGAAAACTGCAACAAAAAACATTTAGACAGACATTAAGAAAACTTTCTAAGCACTAGTAAGATCATCTGGGGAGGTTGTGAAGTTTCCACAAAAACCGGTTAGACAAATAAGCCATCTGGAATGGCTTAAGCATTTCTGATTTTCACTGAAGGCAAAATGAACTTTCAGGATCCCTTCCCACCCAATATTCTATGATTCTACAGAATATTCTAGTGGGTGAATGACAGGGACCAGTGCCCTGCCAGTTCTACATGGAAATACAAACCAACTCAATGTTTCCAGTCTTTGGATTGTAGGATCCTAGAAAAATACTTTCACAGCCATACATATTAATAATTTACTGAAAGGATCTAAAGAAACTATTGCAGTAAGGAGGCCCAAATCATGGTGTAAGTAACATTTGCAAAGAGCATTCTTTATCAGAAAAAGGAGATGGGAATTCAGTGTTTCTGAAAGGCTGGCAGCAGCCAATGAGCAAGCACTGCATTTACCACCCCAGTGGGGACTAGCAGTATGAGATACCGCAGTGCTAATGAGCTTCAGGCTAGGCCTTGGTAGACAGCTCCTTTGAGTAGTTCATTTAGGAGACTAATTTAGCCTTTAATTGACTGGGATCATGCCTTTGCTTGACAATTGTTATTTTGCATGTAGATACCTGGCTGTTTCACACACCTTGCATGCACCGCAACTACTTCTGGACCGAGACTGCTAATTCCCTTCAGAATGCATGGTGATCACAACCATTAGAATGAACAGCTAAATACAGCTTTTGGCAGCCAAATTTCAGTTTTATTGCTGTCAGAACATCAGTTATCATGATCAGGCTATAATTTCCAGGTCGGTAAAACCTCAACTGCCATGTTTGGAGTTTCTTTAACATTTACTATAAATGCACAAGTTTGATTTGTGTATAATGGAGTGACTTGCAGTGGCTCAGGGATTTGGCAAAGAGCTTCACATATTTCACCAAAATTCTGTTTGGCCTAGAGGGGTGTTATGATTCTAGATAAAGAATGTGCTTTTTTATACAGAAGTAATTTGTAATAGAATGTTCCAAAATAATTCTGTGCAAAAGATGAACTAAGACAAAAGCAAAATGAACCTTGCCTCCTCACCATGGGAATTCATTCAGATTCAGAAAACACATGGAATTTGAAGAGTCTGATTTGACACATTTTGCAACATACATTGTGGGTGAAAGCAGGGGAAGGAAGCAATTCCGTTACCATTAATCTCGAGCAGGAGGCCTAGACATAAGTTTCCTTTCAGTAATCCTTTGAGCTGTCTGGGAGCCTTACATACTGTTAGGGAGCAGAAACATTTGTGTAAATCATACCTAATAACAAACCAAATTACAGTAAAAGCTCTTTGATGAACAACAAAAAGGAGACTGCTGAAATCTGCTTCCTTTAAGTAGGACAATTGGATTATTTGGAGGCATCTGCACATTTGGAAAAGTCTCGGAAGACTCCGAAAATGCCATATTTTCTGAAACAAAAGACAAAATTGTACACTCTTAAGGTCATATAATTTTGACACATGGTTGCACCCATGGACTGAACAAATACATCATGCGTGAGGTCCTATTTTTACATTCAAATTTTTGGGTTTGGTAAATGGAAATGATGGAAGAAGTTGACACAAATGCATTGGTACCAGTTTGCAACTCGCCTTGTCGCAAAGAGAGAGAGATTCATCACTTTAGTACAGGGAAGGCTTCTGGTGTTAAGTAAGTTGGTTACAGGTTATGTATCAGTAATGTTTTCAACTTAAAGCTGAGAAGCTACAAGCTCTGAAGAAGCCCAGGAAGAAATGTAATATTTGAGCATGTTTACTGTAAAGTGAAGGGCTATTTTATCTCAATCAAATAAAACAACAAGCGGACTGCAAATCTCATATTGAAATAAATCCAATTTACTCTCATGTAATTGCTTATTTGATTCTCAAATATGACATGAAGTTAGAAAACAAATTGATATTCTGTCACTTCTGTTTCAGTAAACTTAACTCAAACAAGTTGCCCTTTAGGTGCATCTTGGATGGAACAGTACTTGATCTTCATCCCAAGCAAATCAGTGTATTAAATTTGTTTGAAAAATTATTATCTAAACCATGATGCCTTTTCAGACAGTGTTTGAACTGCATACTAAAAAGACCAAGTTTCCCCTGAGAGCCAGCACAAGCACAGAGAAGATGAAGTACTGTAGTATAGCCTCCCTCTGCAAGAAAATGTGTCAGCAGTAAAGGTACAATATAACCTCAGACGAATACAGTAGACACACAAACTGCTGAAGTCTTGTGGGCACGGGCCATATCCCTCCCTCCTCCAGGCCAAAATAAAGACAGTTTTATACGGCCTTGATGCGCCCCAAGCATTTAAATACTAAGTTATATAGACACTATACTGTCTCAGCCATTGCCAGAATACTATAGCCACCACCAGAATCCACAGTGGGTCAAACAAAACAAAAGGAAAACTAAAAAGGGGGTGGATGGGGGGGTAGGAGGAATGTCCTTTCTGCTGAAAGTTTCCAGAGGCTGAAAGTGTTTATTTNTTCAGACAAAAAATTGAGAGTAGGTTGTTTAGCATGGCAGACAGGTCAGCAAGACGGGCTGGCTGACACTGCAGCTGGGCATCTTAAGGAAAGGTTGGCAGCAGTGATCGAAATAGCCCATAGAACATCTCACTGAGGACCTTCAGGGAATAATCTTCATCATCTGTAATTTTAAGGTCAAATCAAGGCACGTTTAGGAAAAAAAATCCCCCTAAAATGTCCAAGACATAATTAATTCATGTCTGTTCAAGCTGAGAGAAGATTACAAAAATGGTTACTGTGATTATTGGTTTCTTAATTTATGAACATAGGAAAGAGGTGTTCTACATAGATTAACATTTTTAGTGATATGTTTTACTTTAATTATGCAGAATTTCAGGTTAGTTTATATGCTTAAAGTTACAACTATTAAAATTACAGAAACAAATACTAATAAAATGATGATGAGATAGGAGAAGTTAAGAGTATGGCACTAAGTACCGATAGGTATGGGTTGCCAGCTTGTAGAAATGAAGAACATTAACTGAGAACTTCCAGAGGAAGAGTTCCACACTTTCGAGAATTCTATTAATGTATATTTATACTCTGTATAGAATAACCATAACTCCCTCTAAAACATTTAGATTTGATGTAATATGCCCTGTTTCCTCTGCTATTGTACTCTTGATTCTTGATAATATAGAAAATTCGTTTTCTAGGCTTGTCGAGACATGTCTCTAGGAGTATCTGTGGGTAACATCCAGATGACTCTTCCTTCCATCTTTATATATTACTTGAATAAGAAGTTTGATGCCATATTCTTCTCTGATAGGATCATTTCATTCAGATTTCACTGTGATTCTACATTTTCTGGTTTACATCCTGTATTCTTCTGGCACATACTTACCTCTAAATAAATTTAGCCTATTACATGCAGACAGAGAATGAGGTATTTTTCCAGGCAAAATATCTGCAGACCAAAAGACTGGCAGAAAGCACTAGAAGAAGCTTTAATTCAGTGCTTAAGTGTGTAGAGTAACACAAGTCAGTTAAAACTTCTCTTTTTTTGCTGTGCTAGGTGTGATGTCAGGTCAGGAGATGGCACTTGCTTATACAACCATCATGATTCTCACTGCCGATGTTGGCAGGACTGTAGAGGAGCATAGTACAAGAAGATGTGGCTGAAGACCCGATAAATCCACCTGATCTAGCGATTGCTCAGCTTCCTACGTATTTTCATGACAAACCTCCTTTTTGAGCTGCTAGTAAGTCACTGTCATATTTCAGGCTGAAACTCCTCAGGCTTGTAAGCTCTAAATGAACACAAAGCTGAAGTTCATACCAGAGATACATCCAGGCTTCCAGCTGGAGACTAACATTGATCAGTCAAGGGTACAAAACACGGAGAGCAGAACACTGTTACTATAGTGAGCACTGCAAAAAATCAATGTGTTTGAAATGGCAATCAATCTATTGAGGCTGGTGGATTGCAATGAGACCTTGTATTCTGGTTACAGTCCTGTCTGCAGGAACTGGGGGCAATTTAGTCAGCTAACTGGGAGCAGGGGGAAAGAGCACTCAGCAACATGTTACAATACTGTTGTCTAGAGGAAACGAAGCATGTCTGCGAAAGACCATTGCGAACAAGCTGAGCTCTTAGCCTTGAAATTGTTTATTTAGATCACTATGGGAATTTTTAATGTAAACTTTAGCAGTATTCTCAATTGAAAAGTATGGATTAAGCAGAAAGTAATCTTTAACTTTTACTTTCTCTGGTGGAACTTAAGTGAATCCAAGGATACCGTGAAGAAGGTACGAGCAGCCATCATACTTGATGTGTCTTTCTACACAGCACACGGGGTATGGTATGAAGGTCCTAGCTTTGGTCCCAGAAACAACCTTGCCACACCAGTGCAGTGACTTAGTCACGTCACACTGACATTTGTTTTCCTTGGAGACTGCCATGAATATCTAGCCCACTTAGCCTTCCAGGAAAAAAACCCCAACCAGTCTCCAGAGTTTTTCTCCATTGTTTCAGTTGTCTTCCAGCATTCTCCAGTCATTTCCAACACAAGACCTTCCCTCCCAACCCCATTAACTTTAGCTCTGATTAGTCAGCCATCTACGGCCAGAGCAATGGCAGCCTCTTTCATCTAACAACTGCCGCAAGGCTTGTTTTGTTAATGGCTTCTGCCAGGGTCTCTGGGACAAGCCTCTGCAGACCATTTGTGCCAGAAAGATTAACTAGAGGAATACCTGTCCAAGTAGGTACTAATGGGACATAAAGGTGCCAAAAATGTCAGAGTGCTCACAGACCTAGTTACGGCTCAAAGTATTCATCACAACAGTCATGTCACCTGTAATTCCCATGGGCTAATTAGAGAATTGGCAGCTGTGCTGCTGCCATCTCAGCCTTCAGCTTTGCTGTCCCTGTACTGACCCAACCCAGGGACAAATAGGACATCAATTACCCATAACTTTTTTTTAAACAAGGACACAGTGGATCTTATTCGGTTGCATTTTTAGCATTTCTTCTGTGTTCTTTCGTCATCGAAAGTGCTGATTTCTATACCAAGTAATTCTTTAACCAAAAAAAGGTTGTACAAATCAGATGCATCTGAAATATGATATACTAAAAAAAAAAAAAGAAAAGAAAAATTAAAAGAAATGCAATCCAGTTTTCTAGAATTAAGGGTGAAATTCTGCTGAGTTACACAGATGTAAGTCATTCTACTGAAACCAGGAAGTTAGCACAGCTTTACTCAGTAAGGAATAACATCTTATTTCACAAGATCTTCCTGAAAATCAGAAGTATTAGAACATGTGAAAGTAAGGTCTCTAAAACTGGATGAACCATTTTCAACAAATCCCTATTTCCAAAACATAATCGCTGTCTCTGACCAGGAGTTTTCTACAAGCAAACCACATTTTCTTCTGAATTTACTCTTTGCAATTACTTAACAAATGGATCATTGCAATTCGTTTCACTGCCAGAACTTGTGCTTTGCAATTGATTATCCTAGGGGAGAACATCCCATGGGAGAGTCATGATCACAAAGAAGTTTCGAGACCTGTGTATGAACACCTCCAGGGTGTAAGGAAATGTCCATTTACATTTGCACATGCAGTTACAGCTCTTAACTAGGACCACGGACTTATCTGCACAAATAAGCATAGGGCGCCATTATTTCAAAGAGAAATCAGTGACTTGAAGAATTCTTTTTCCCCCGTTTCATCCTGCTGAGGACCTATAAGTGTTGATGATTATTTTGATATGAAAAAATGAAAGGACAAACCCCAAAGAAGATGCAGGTGGTTTGTAATGAAGTGTAAACCTGTGCAACTGAAACAAGGGTTTGGACCAGCGCTTCAGGCTGGAATAAACCGATACTGCTGCGTCACAGTCAGAGCATTTGTGTTGGTCTAGAAGACCTACCCAGCACCTGGCCGTTAAAGGCCACTGGACTTAAATCAACTTTTGTCTCCAGCCCAAGCAGTCTAGTTTCTGCCACCAGGATTTTGCAGAAGGTCACAGGTGGGGCAGAGAGGACACAGCTATCATGGAGAGATGCAAGAGGGATAAGCAGAGTGGGAGAGAACTTAGAAGATTCAGAAGCTGGGGTGAGTTTGGTTAAATGACCACATTTTAATATTTTTTTCGCATTTAAACATAATTCTTCAGTTTAGAACTCAACTGAGAAATCTTATGTTAACACAACACGAGAACAGAACAAAAATTACATCTTCAGTGCCAGTAGGCAGTTATGTTTGTTTTCCAAGACTTTTTTTTTTTTAACTGTGGAATAAATACCTGTCCTGATATACATCTAATACAGCGTATTAAATTTTTGATTTTTCTTCTGTGCTTACTACAGTTCTTACATCCCCACTATCATGTTAATGATATAGTGAAATAACGTTGATTTTAAAGGTCTCATTTTCTGCCTGGCTCAAAAAAATAGATGAAAATCCTACAACCTGATCTCTCCCTCCAAAATAGATGATCACTGTCCTGCCCTACAACGTATGGACTAGGCACAAAGGTGAAGTCACAAAGCCAAGCATCAGGAACTCACTTGAAATGAGTGCGCAGAGACAACGAACAACCCACAAACCAATAAGAACAACGACAACAGCAGCAATAACATAACGTCTGAAAGAAGAAATGCAATAAAAATTGGGTAAAATTATCCCTTGAGTAATGCTGGATGAAATCCAGACTAAAATCACTGAGCAGTGGCGCTGTTCCAATTTATGCCACAGTAACATCAAAATACTTCCTTCTCCTCTATAAACATCCTTTAATTCTTTCTGGAAAATGGAAGAGTACCACATGCGACAAGTGTTCTTAAGCAGCATGCTGAGCACCAAATGTGAACTATAATTCATAATTCATGCTCAATTAATCATAATTTATAAGGAATGGCTCTGTTAACACTTCTGCTAACTACCTAACCTATTTTGAGTTATGCAGCCAGAATTTTACTTGTTGCGACTCGCTACTGTGAGTGACAGACTACGTATACCTTGGCAGCTGTCAAAGACAACAGCCTTCCATCAAAGAAGAGAAAAAGCAAAGCAATTCTCAGAATTGCAAAAGGCTAAGAAAAGCTCTGACTGAGAAGCAGAAGTGAAAGTACGTGAGGATGGAGAACATAATCTTTCCTCGTGTAAATCCCACTGAACACCAGTGGAAGGAACCCTACATGATTCAGAGTCTTGGGTCAAGCAAACACTTAAATTACCTTAATTTAGCAAATGAACAATTTCCAAGTGATACAACTGAAAGAGGAGAGGTTTGGTATCTCCAGATATTGTTATGGAGTTACTTTTACATGACAGCCAGAGAGCAAATCCTCTTGATTTAGGGGAAGAAACTCTCCCTCCACGCGTTGGTATTTTCGATCATCAGAAGGAGGAGTCAAAGACAGGCTGGCTTGTTGCTCTGCTCAATTAAGATTCTGACAAAGAGAAAACTGGAGTTAGAAGTATTAAGGCCACGTGCACAGTTGATGGACCTGGAATGATCCTCCCTGTCCTGGGACGTGTTTATGGATATTAGAAAGCAGTTAATTTCTCAGCCATATAAGATGGCAAAAACAGCAGTGACTTAATGAAACCTTGAAATCCTCTGGCCTAATTTGTGGCAGGCACCTACCACAGATACGTGGAGATATTTTAGAACTGCCCAGCACACACTGAAATAAATTTTTATGCTAGAAAACATATATGAAAGTACTGTAACAAGAGAGGAGAACTATGTGCAGAACTCTCTGTGTTTCTACCAATAAAATTATTCATCCCTGCCAATTAAAACTTAGGGACCACATGGAACATATTTTTCAAACTTCTTGCAGTATCATTTCAAAAGTATCCTGCAGCGCTCAGTATTTCAGGGCTTCCAGCCAGGAGTTCAGCTAATTGTATTCCAACCTGTCATCGCCAGGCTTTGGGGTGTCGGCTTTTCCTTCTCCTTCCTCTCCACCTTCACATTTTTAACAGCTATTTAAACCAGTAAAACCTGCCACGGAACGCTGAGCTCAGCATTAGTACAGCACCGCTCTCGGAAAATCTCTTGGAAAACTATTAAAGCAGGTAACGGGGCGTTTTTCCCTCTTGAGCGCCGATTCCCGGCCCTGGGGAACACGATGGGGCAGGACCGGGGCAGCACGGCCGGACAGCGCGGGCCGGGGGGCGCTCGCGGAGGGGTCGCCCCCGCCCCCCCCGCCTGCTACCTGAGCAGGGAGGCACCCCGGGAGGGCCGGGGCGGGGGGAGGGGAGGAAGCGGGACGGGGCGGGACGGGACGGGACGCGGCCGCGCTCAGCGGAACCCGCGGCTGCGCCGGACGCNGCGCCCGGGCGCCGCCAGGTGGCGCCGCAGCACCGGCTTCGGGGGCGGGAGGGGGCGGGCGGCGGGGAGCGCTCCTCGGCCCGGCGCGGACAGGCGCCGCTCGCCCCGCCGAGCCGGTGTCGCTCCCGCACCGAAGCGGCGAAGGCGGCGAACGGAAGAACCGTCCCGGAGACCGGCGGGGCG